>OOFC01041223.1:0-16878 GCA_900323345.1 Pseudochromis fuscus | reverse complement strand
TCCCGCACAGCAACCACTATCTATTATGCTCACTGCCGATTCAGCTAAGCAGGTATTTCTCAATTGCTCTTCATAGATAACTTCTCTTGTTATTAGGTTCAAACATCAAAAAGGAAAGATATCATCTAGAACAGTAGCACTGCTTTAATCCACATATTTCTCCCTCTCTCACACACACACACACACACACACACACACACAAAGAGTTTAGCCCCTGCTTGCTTTTTCCTCACCTTGAAAATAAGATTAAAATGTTATCAGTTGTACCACCTGCACAGTGCTGTTCTGACTCCAACTACAGATACAACACATCAAGCTTAATCCTGAGCATAAGATCTGTAACACACACACACAGACTTTGGGCTCGTAGATCGACTAAAACACTGCCTGCAGACACTTGTTCCCGCATATTGTTACTCTAATGGAGCTGTTTTCTTTAAGAGTACATCTCTACTCCATTAAAGCATTAGAAGCCAGACAAAAAGAGAAAAACCATCTGAAAATCTCTGCTGAAGCTGAGGTATGCGTGGTAAGTGAGGTGAAAGGCTGACACCAAGTGTTCACTTTAGGTACTGCAGCTTTCATCAAGGTAGTTCTGGGGGATGTTTTTTTTTACTGTACACAGATTAATGAACAAGAATGAATTCAGTCATCACTCATGACATATGTTTTATATATATAATAAATTACATTCATCAGAGTGTAAAATTGTAATTTTGTTGTGTTGTACTGTGTACTTTGTATGCAATGATGAAATAAAGATAATTATTATTATTTCATGATAGAAAACTTTGCAGAAACAAATCATGAGTTACAACAAAGCAACACATAAAAAAAAATATTTTAAAAAAATCTTACCATCCGTGAGTTTTTAAAATTATAAAATCTGAGCCCATAATTGTAAAATTTAGTGTTAGATTTAAATATTTCTCCAAGGAGGCAAATTTTATCAAGCCTCCAGGGAAAAAAAATCACATGTATGTTTAGAGCAGCAGCAGCCAATCAATGTCAGCTGTGGGTTTTGTAGTTGTTGTTGTTGTTTACAAAAAATTTAGCCAATATAAAATAGCCAATCACTGACTAGTAATAGTGTTTTTTCTGCCCCATTATTATTCATTTTTTTAGGTTTTAGTGTCTCCAGTTGCAATTAAAATAAACTATAATGGATTAATTATTAATTATAATATAGCATTACATTCAAGCCAAGTATACTGGAATTTCAAATTTGTTTTTTGTAGTGGTACATCAATAGTGATGCATTTTATGTCAACTAGCAATAATGGAGCATGCACTGTAAGCATGTGTTGACAGTGTTTGTGTAATTACGTTTTACCACCAGAAGAGGGAGACACATGTTCCTACTGCAGGTTTACAGGAGAATACAATGAAATTAAACTGTTTTGACAAGATGATGTAGCCACTGGGTCCCCAAGTGAAGCCAATGTGGAAGAACAAGAAAGTGTAATACCACCAGTGGCCACTAGAAAAAATTTGTTCCAATTAACTTCAATTCAAACACGGTCATTTTTAATCAGACTCAGCCAGTTAATTTCTTCCATGAATCTTTCTGATGTAATTCGTTAGAGCTCTTCTTCTCAGTGATGTGGTCCATCTGAAGATCATTTCATCATTAGGTCGATACTGGGCTTCCATAAGAGGAAGATTGTGTGAGTTCACGCCTCACTTAATAACCAAATATGGTCACTTCTAGCTCCAACAAAAACAACATGGCCACATTCAAATGCCAGTTTCCTGGCTTCAAAATGCCACAAACCAACGGGTGATGTCATTGTGACCACGTTCATCTTATATCAGTACAATGCTTCTCCTCACTTATTATTCATCCCAGTGATAAAGTGTCTAGAAAAGTGTATGCTCACCTGTTTTTGTGTTGCACTCATCCATTACTACAACTACAACCTCAGGGAAATGTGATCATCAGTCATTTTAAGAGTTAAGTTTGTGAATTTGAATAAAAGCAAAGTGCAGAATTTCACTTTTGATAAATCTAGCCTGTGATCCATGGCTGATAAGTGTTCACACTGCAGTGGATGTAGCAGAAGAACCGGAGTACTCACAGAACAGTCATTTATTGACTAAAAGTGGCATTTTGATCTATCACTGCGCATGATACATTTGACAACACACTGCTTTTCAGCCATTTAGTAACACTACAACACCTTCAAAGGTTACCACATGAACCTTTCTGGAATGCACAGAGGAGTCACTTTAACAGACAAGTACACAGAAGCAGTCTCGCAATGCATCACACCGACTGTACTGCATTACTACTCTGAAGCAATTTAATTTAAACGAAAGACACACACAGAAAATTGTCCTTTTTTTTTTCATTCGCTGTCTGTCATCATACATCCAGATGGATCCTCTGGTGACGTTTCAAATTGCATTTCTGGGTGAAGCGTTTCCCACAGGCCACGCAGCTGTACGGTCTCTCTCCGGTGTGGACGCGTCGGTGGGCTTTGAGGTTGCTCAGCTTCGTGAAGCTGCGCCCGCAGAGCGAGCAGCAGAACGGCCGCTCGCCCGTGTGAGTCTGCAGGTGGGCTTTCAGGTTGCTGGGGTGGGGGAAGCACTTGCCGCACTGGCCGCAGCGTAGTAGGTGCCTGGGCCCGGCGTGATTGTGAAAGTCTGGAAGCGGCGCTGGGTTGGCGTGGTGGGAGTTCGCTGACTGATGCTGCTGGGACTTGATGCTGACCCACGGGGCGCCGGTTCGGTTGAGTGCTGATGTCTGTTTGTCGCCCAGGTGGAGTCTCTGCACTGAGAGCACAGGAGGAGGAACCACTCTGGATGTGGAGGGAATTCTGTTGAGGTTATTCAAGTTTACAACCTGAGCGTGAGCTACAGACAGCGCGGCGGCGGTACTGTTCGAGAGCGTGTGAGGAGCCTTTTTCATTGGTCGGTGGAGGTGCTGTATAGCGGCTTGCAATCTGAGACCTGCGCCCACTTTGGAATGCAGCTTCATCACCTCCTGCACGGTGGCTTTGTGAGATATGTGGTTTGGTTTGTGTACAACTGAACCCGACTTGTGTTGTTTCCCTGCACAGGAGAAAGATACCATCCCAGGCTTTGCTATTTTCTTACTTATGGGCTCGCTTTCCTCACCCCCGTCTGAATCCACGATAACTTCCTCCTTGATCGTCACCCCCAACGCTTCGTTGTGCTGCAGTCTTGCCTTAGGGGATCCCGAGGATGAAGTCTGATCTCTGCCCGAGGTAATCTGAACGTCTCCTCTGACAGGCTCGGACAGCTGATCCGTACGGTTTGCAGAACCTTTAGCTTTGACTGGATCTTTTTCAGCTGCGAGTCTGTGATTCTGCAGCAGGCCAGCTGTTGCCGTGACCGTCAGGCCGGCCCAGCTGCCGTCCGCTTCCAACGACGAAACATGCGGTCGATCTGTAGCCACGTTCGTCTCCTGCTGGTCTTCAGGAAATCTATATGCAGCAGATATCTGTGGATCTTGCTTGATTACACTCCTCAGTATTTCCTCATTGTTGTCCTGAGTCTGTTTTGGTTGTGTCTCAACCATCTCACTCGCATCCTCTGATTCAGGTCTTGCTTTATCTACAGAAAAGAAACGGAATAAAAATTGGTTTATGTCGCTTTTATCAACGTAAACAAATTTGTTGCTTTCCTGAGCTTCAATTTTGGACTAAATCCTTCTGACTAAAGTGTCTGAATAGGTTTTAATGAAGGCTTTGGTGTTTTGAGTTTTTAAAATGTGTGCATTTTATTTTTTCCTCAGCTTTACTTATTGAAATGAAAGTTCACTGAACTACACAGATTGTGCAAATTGAACAATACAATACTCACCACATACAGTACCACTCCACCCTCCTAAATGCACAGAACAAGTTGGCGTATTAACTTCTTCCTCTTTTTCTGCACCTGGCCTCCCATCCTCTTCCTCTGTTGCCTGAACAAGGAATAAAGCACAGAAAACACTGAGAATATAGTTTCACTTCATCACTCAGTTGTTAGAGTTAATATACACAGAGTCTCTGTTACAAGACCAGTTCATCTAGTGCAGGGGTGTCAAACATACGGCCCGCAGGCCAAAACCAGCTCACCAGAAGGTCCAATCTGGCCCAGGAGATGAATTTGCAAAGACACAAAATTACATAAATGGCATAAACTGCAATTTACCACAAGTTTAAGGTATTTTGTAAGTATAAATTTTATACTTTAACAAGGCACTGGGATAATTTCTTCCTTAACAGCTCCCACTTTAGTTTGTATGGTGTGGTGAATCAGTCCAGGTCAGGATTACTACACAGATGTGGAAATGTATGCAAGTGTATAATAATTTCTAGATCTTCAGAGGTTATTTTAATCATAAAGTGAAATACAAAATGTTTGAGGTCCAGATACCTGTGACTAAATGTTTGTGCCTTTGCAGATCCACTGTGATCTGTATGTTGTAATGCACATCTGTAAATGATAAATTAAGGCATAATATTGTTGAAATTTTTAAGAAATTTCAGGTTCATAAACGGTTTTGTAAAAGGATAATTTGTGAACGTACATTTTCATAATGTACTTGTACTTCCTAGCACTAAAACAAGGGGGAAAATTTTGGAGTTGTCCTTATTTAAAAGTTATTATGCTGTTATTTTACAGGTCCAGCCCACTTGAGATCAAATTAGGCTGTATCTGGCCCCTCAACTATAATGAATTTGACACCCCTGATGAACCCTAGGGAACAACAATTATGGCTTCTAAGGATGAAAAACAAGGACTTAGACTCCTTAACAGGGGCTTTGTAGCTAAGACCAAAGTCAAATCAGCAGCCGTGCAGATACAAAGAAACCACTGACAACAAAGGTCTTGTATCACATGACATGCTTCCTCTTTATGTCAGCACAACACACTACTGTTGTGACAATCACATGATGTGGCTGACCCGTGAATCCCTCTCAGGGCTCTGGATGGCTGCAGGATCGTCTGCCTCCAGTGGTGACTCTGATATGACTTCTTGTCTGTGGTTTGTTATCCATCTTTCAACAGAATCGCCTTCTTCTTTCACATCTGTCAACATATCTGCAAAAAAATCAAACAAAAACATTGTAATAATACAATGACCTGTTTTTAAACTGATCTCAGGGGGTGTTTGTCCTTACCATTACACTGGACTTCAGGCCTTTCTTCCTCAGTGTCAGCACACAGTTTCACATCGTCCCTTGCAAAGTCAACACACCTTCCAGTCTTTTCTCCTTCTTTCCCCACTTGGTCACCGAGTTTCCTCTCAGTCCACTGCAGCTGCATCCTCAGGGTCTCCACCTCCTGGTTCCTGCGCTTCACCTCCCCCAAGAAGACATCTTCCACCAACTTGGTGACCTCAAACATCGCCGTCTTCACCACAGTCTCCATCACATCTGAGAGCTGGGTCTGAAAGGTGGCAACGAGGTTCTCCATGTCTGACATGATGGACTGTCTGTCAGTGTCCCCTGGCTGAACTGCTACACACTGGACAAACAGTGTGTTTGTGGAGGAAAAAAGGAAGCAAAACACTTCAAAGCTTCACTTTAGATAATTCTAATCCATGTTGTTGTAAGTTGCTCGAACTGTCGCAAAGCAGTCTCTATTCAACAATACATCCATCTGCCGTTGTCGGTATTCCTGTTATGAGGGATGATCATATATAATATAAATTAAATATTAAAATAGTGGCCTAACGTGATGTTTACTAACACGGAACACGTCAATCAGAGCTGTCAGCTAGCATGTCTCCTTGGCTAAACGATAGCATTCGTATGCTAACTACAGCATCATTCCGTCAACAAATCGTACGACGGATGCCGTAAACTATGGCGCCGAGTATATTTCCATTTGGAATTATTGTTTCGACTGTTTGAACCAGCTAAATAATGCGTACGGAGCAGTAAACCGAGCTAGCTATTCAACACTCGTTTGTGGTCCTTGTTTTTGCTCGTGACGTCACATCTATTGCAGTACGGTGGCCGCAGCGCAGACTTGAGGAATTACAAAACGCGTTTTAATAAAATGAAACGTACACTGCACGAAAAACTCTTTGTTTAGAATACAAATGCATTTGCGCTATTGTTAAGCGTGTTATTATCTTACTGTGACCTACCGACCATGATTTTTAAGCCAAAATAAAGAAATGAGATTGCATTTTTCCTTAAATACAATTATTTAATTTACCATAGATTATGGTTTAATAAAAGTAAATATTGCTTTCCATTGTCCATCCACGTACTCAGATATTTTACAGACTTTTTTTAATAAATACCAGTCTATATTAGACTTAGTTTCCACTTTTAATTTTGCAGTAATCTGTATTTCTATCCATATAATTTAATGGTGTATGCCTGTATTATGGGGACATAATCAGATGCATTAGATAACCGGTTTATATGTTCAGTAGTTTGTACAGGACAATGGCCAATCAGTGTCAGAAAAACTGTAGATAAGACTGATTTATATTACGAAATGTAATTTTTTAAATTATTATTCAGTGTGCCAGGCCATGTAGCTGCAACTGCCCATTTGACTCATACTTACTATTTTGGGTAACATACTGTCAAAGCACAGTGGAGGGAAACTAACTTCAGTTCTCAGGTAACTGATGTAGAAGTACAACTGACATATTTTCTAGAAACACAGGAACCTCTTACCTTGAGGCAATACACACATCACATATGTTGCTTTAATAGATGTTTTAAACATCCTAGATTACTTATTTGTATTTTAGCAATTTATCCTTTTAGCACTCAGAATTGCAGTGTAAATTTCTAACCATAGAAACACTTTGTTAATTGACTCACTCTGCCCCTTTTCACACAAAGGATGTCACAATAGTTTCTCTAAGATGAAGGCTGATTGGATATCACTGTCTGGCACCCATCAGATTACCTCAGGTTTCTTTCCAAACTGCATTCTCGTGTTTTTAGTAGGTCTGATCAACCCTCACTAAAAATACAGAAACCATTGTCACCAAAGTAGAAATTTATAGTAGGATTGTTATCAGGCTTCTGCAGAGCTGGATGATGAGTTGATGATTTGAATCAGGTGTGTTGGAAGAGGGAAACATCTAAAACATGCAGGACAGTGGCCCTCGGGGACCAGGATTGCCCACCCCTTCTATCAGCAGTTTCTGTAATGCAGGGGTCTCGAACCCATGCCATGGCGAGCCGAGACCCTGCAGGTTTTCTTTCCAGCTGGCTCCTAAAGCAGGTGATTTTAATTATCAGCACCTCCTTCAATTTGAGGGAAGGAGCTAATCAGTGAGATCAGCTGCTGGAGAGATGGTTGAAAAGAAAACCTGCAGGGTCTCAGCCTCCATGACACCTGTGCTATAATGCAATTAGTTTTCTGTTTGTAACTCTTCTTTTCATCCCCTTCACAGAATGTAACTTTTGACTTTAAAAGCCCCACAAACACATGTCCCATAGGCAATTACTGATTATAAATGACTGGCTCTGAATCTCTCACTTCTCAAATTCTCCATGAGAAATAAACTGCACTTTGTTCCCAAGATAATCACAACTTGCCGTCTTTTTTTCTTTCAAATTCTTTGTATTTTGTGTTTGAGAAAGGTATGTACAGAAAAACGTATGTAAACAAAAACAATGTCATCCAAAACCATTTTTAATCAGTTGTGCAATCACTAGAATCATGTTGCTCAGCTTTATTTCAGTTTTTAAGTACAAAAATTGCAGCAGTAACTGGATACAAATGAGACTTATTTCATCAGATAAGAGAAATAGGGTATGTGAGGCTATATTTGTCTTACATTTTTCATATGGACTAAAAGTTCTTAAATAGTTTAGAAGTAGATAAAAATGTATCTGACCAGAAAACATCCATGGCTCATAAATACAAATATTAAATTTTTTAAAACTTGTGATACTACGAATAATATCAGATTCTCCGATGCTCATTAATCTTGGTACTATAGATCTGTCATGTGTTTGCGCTGATGTGATTTTAGATGATCCAGGCGTTTGAAACTGAGGCCACAAACGGCACAACAGTACGGCCTTTCCCCTGTGTGAGTACGCTGATGCACCTTCAGTATGTCTGCCCGTGTGAAGCTCTTATCGCACATGTTGCAGCGATGAGGTTTTTCCTGTGTGTGAATCCTCCGGTGCAGCTTCAGATTCCAGAGGCGGCTGAACTTGTTCCCACACACCGTGCAGCAATACGGCTTGTCGCCCGTCTGACCACATTTGTGCGTCTTTAAGTCGGAAAAGGAAGGGAAGCCTTTGCCGCAATGGCTGCAGAGGTGGAGCCCCTGGCCCGAGTGAATCCTCTGGTGGACTTTGAGGTTACAAGCTTGAGTGAAGGTCTTTCCGCACTGGTTGCAAGAGTATGGGGGCCCTCGTCCAGTCACTTTGTGTGTCTGTTTATGGGTCTTGAGGGAGGCAGAATCAGGGAAGGACATGGCACACTGGTTACAATTGTGTCTCCTCCCTCCTCTCCCTGCTGTCTGATGTTGTAACCTCTCTCCCAAGTTTAAGGTATCACTGTATGTATCTGAGGGAGCGTACATATTCCCTGTATTGTCCACAGACGGGTCAGTACGAATGCCTTGGCCGCGAAAGTTTAATCTGCCTCCAGCATCACCAGAGAGTTGTTCAGGGTACAAGGCATTTGGGTCCTGCAGGTACCCTTCCTCATTTATCAGTAAACAGCTAAACTCTCCACTTACGCCAACATTAGCCCTTGAGGGTGAACCTGCAGGTGAAGCCGCTGAACCCCTTTTATTCCGTGGAGCTCCTGTTTGATAAGCTTCATGCTCAGCTCTTTCTGGTGCCTCCACATCCTCATCATAGTGGCCCACGTAACTGAGACCCTCTCCGAGGTGGGATGGCGAACTCTGCAACCCATCAAAGTTACCCATGTCTATCATGCTGGCGTCTCCATATCCACTCTTGTCAAAGCCACCTAAGTCTTCCATGCTGTACCTGTTCTGGAACAAAGGTTCAGATGGGTCACATGAGTGTCCATCTTGGCTGGATTCTGTTCTCTGATCAAAGCCAGTTTCCCAGGTCACTTGAGACTTTGGGATCTTCTGGTCAACGAAACGTTTACTGGGCCCCGGCAGACCTGGTGAAAAAGGATTTTAAAGCACGTATTAGTTCTGAGGCTACAGTGGCCATTTCAACACTGGTATTAGTGGCTTTGCCTTAAATGTACATTGTAATAATAATGGTTTGGATTTATATGGCGCTTTTCTCAGGAAGTCCAGACTCAAAGCGCCATCTAAATCCAAACCATTATTCATTCATTCATTCATTCAGTGACGGTAAGCTAAGCTAGTCACAGCTGCCCTGGGGCAGACTGACAGAGGTGTGGCCAACCTATCCACCACCACCAACCCATTCATCCAACTTTCATGTAGGGCAAGGTGGGTAAAGTGTCTTGCCCAAGACCCACCGACAATGACTGGGAGGAGTGGGAATCGAACCACCGACCCTTTGGTTGGTAGACGGCCGCTCTACCACTGAACCACTGCCATCCACATTGTAAATTTGTTACCTTTCCAGTTCATTGGTTGTATCACTATGGTTTGTTGCTCTATTTATTTATGACAACAAAATAACAGGACATTAATATGCTAAAATATGTTTTGCTTTAGCATATATTTATAAAGGGACTCACCATCCAAAGTGACTCCCCACCCCTGGGACTCATTTGTTTCTGGTGTGATCCGAAGAGCTTCCTCCTTGAGAAGTCTATCAAACTTATCAGTTTGTGTGTCTGATGACTGGCAAAGAAGCAGAGATACAATATTAACACATAGGGTTTAACTCCAGTCACCACATGAACAGAAGTGTTGCTAACTGTACACACATTTTAAACATTTAAACAGTTTCTGAAGCTCATATAGTATAGTAAACACTCCTACCGGTGTTACCTTCGGGGCAGTGTGGGCCTCTGGTTTCGCCTCTTCCATTTCATGACTGGGTGTCTCTCCATCAGTACCTGGGGGACTTTGGAGGTTTTCTTGCAACACACTCTCCTGTTTGAGATTTTTTTCTGTTGCAGAGAACAATGGAAATTGCTTTTTTAAAATTAGAGTGCATGACTGTTCTCACTTGCATTACAAATATTTAAGAAGCCTCTGTTGGAGTTTTATCCACCCAGGTAGTGTATCACTTTAAGACAGTTAAAATAGCTATAATCAATGTTTTACATGATAGAAATTGAACCAAACTACTGTGATGCAGCTGCAGTGTAAGATATTTCCCTCTGGAGCTGGTAGAGGCCCAAAACAGAAACAGAAGGAGGGGCAATGTTGGACTCAGAGTATTTTCAGGTAGACAAGAACTTTTTTTGTCTCTGCCTCCTGCTCTCATCTGTGTTCACCTCAAACAAATCTCTCTCTTTACACATTCAGCATAAATATTCAATCAGAACTGTGTTTCTGGCCACATAAAAAAATCCAAAATTCAGCTTCTAAATGCTTCAATAAGTTCATCATCTTATTATTAACTTTGTCTGTCTGCTGTTGGAACTCAGCATGTTGTCTACAGTTGGTTTATCATTACCAACTGCCATCTGCTGTGGGAAATAAAGCTGATAAGAGTGGTGGTGAGGCTAAACCCAACCAGTGAATTTATTTTGGCCTTAAAACCATGGTAGATGGTCATGAGCAAAGGGGATCTGAAGAATTAATTTGATCATTTATTCATGTGAAATGTGACTTTTGCAGCCTTAAAGCTATTGCAGAGCATCTGTATGGAATAAATTTAATATGGCTGGATTTTCCCATTTCAATGCAGTATGTATGTGTTATATGTGGCTGTCTCTGTCTGTTTTCCCTCCCCTGTTTTCTCTGGTCTCCCTCCTCCCTCTGCCTGGGTGGCTGCAGCACACCTGAACACTGTTAGCACTCAGGGAGGAGGAGAGTATTTAGGGTTGCAGGTGAGAGGAGCAGAGTAGAGAGCTGAGCATGTAGAGCTTCACATGCACTCTGGGGGGTGGTGGGTCTTTTTTTTTTGGTTAACTTTCTCTTTGTTTGTTTTTTGTTAATTAATTCCTAACCTTTTCCCAGCATTTTTATCTTTCCCCACACATACAGATTGCTGGATTTTGTTATTTTAATTTGACTGTTGTGCACTGTTGGTCCAGTTTGGCATTGTTTTCCTTTTCTTAGTCAATTCATTTTTTATTAAGTAGTTTAGTTAAGTGTGGTGGCTGGTCCAGGGGCCCGTTGCACAGTCCACCACCCCTCTTTTGTTCTTTTTAGAAAGCACCCACAACCCTTTTATTTCATAATTATTACATATTTGATTAGTTATTGTTTTTGCAGCAAAGCTTGGGATTTTTAGTTAAAACTAAAACTTTTTGTTCTGTGTCCTTACTATATGTTACTGGTCTCTTTCTGCTCAAGCCATTAGTATCACATCATGTATTGTAATTCATAACAGACAGATGCACGTGTCACTGACAACATGAGTGCTGGAGGACAAACATGGATAAATGACAACTGACCTGGCACTTTTGCTTTGTCTTCATCAGACATCTCTACTCTTCCACAGTCGATGCATCTCCCCCTCCGGTCTCCTTCTCTCTCTTTGCGTCGACTCTCTGACCACTTCAGTCGCCTCTTCAGGGACTCGACCTGCTCCCTGCACCGGGTCACCTCTTCCAAAAAGCTATCCTCCACGAGCCGGGTGATCTCGTACATGGCTGCCTTGAACACTGTTTCCATTACACCGGAGAGCTGGGACTGAAATGTTACTATAGTCTCAGCCATTATATCAACAACGCAGGACAACTAATTGGTAATAACAATCTTAAACTCTACGGAAAGAGAAGAAAACGTCTTACTAGCACTACTAAGCCTGCAGCAGAAAGGCATTCATTAGCCACAGTAATTGTCTGGATGTCCCAGGTTCTTCAACTCACTATCAGTATAGCTAACACTATAGAGATTGTAGACATGAACCGATTGTCCACATTTACAGCCTGGTTACTTCCATCACAGCAAACCTATTGTTACAAACTGTAGGGTCACTTGTGATGCTAACGTTAGCTAACTAGCCTTTGGTTCACAGGTAAAAAAATTCCGACCACTATTTAATAAGTAATGACCGGGAACGCAGAACCTTATTGGTTATGCATATTCTTCGTGTTTAGTTGAATATGGGTTTGGTATAAAAAGTAATTAAATAGCTTAGCTGTAGTAAAACGGATAAAAAATTGTGCGCCGCTGTGCTAAGGCATTTCTTGATTCCGTAAACATCTGCACTTCCGGGGTTCAAACTACGGGTCGTGATTTGGGTCAATCTTGAGCTGCGTAAGCGGGAATGGAGGAATGGCGGTTTGTGGTCGATTTACTGCAGCTGAGAATTATTTTTGAATTGAATACTAGCGTGTGTTAAAACTAAGTGAACTTGCATAGGAAACAAAACACGGTTTAGGTTTTAGTGGGTTACCGGTAATGTGCCCAACTCATTGTTTTTGGTCGATGTGCGTCACACGAGGCAGAAACCGCGTCTCTTTACGTAAAGGAGCCATATTGAACCAGCTCCCGGTGTCATGTTTTTACTAACGCTGTTCACAGTTATACTCCTATCGAAAATCCAGTGAAGGGAGGAAGAGTAAAGACTAAACCAAGATGTCTATGGACGATTTTCAGTCGAAGTATGCCTCCGTTTTGGAGACCATGCTGAAGAGCGCTGTGGCGGAGACTACGAAACTTTTTGAAACTATGGTGGATGAGCTGAAGGAGGAAATATCTCAAATCAGGAAGGAGAACGAGGACCTTAAAATAAGGTGCAGTCGTTTTGAGAATGAGAAAAACCAACCAGCGTCTGTTTCTACCGGAGAAATTAACCTTTCTGCGGGGCCCAGCGGCGACTCTGAGAAGATAGACAGCGCTGTGCAGTGTGGTGAGTTGTGACGCCCTTTAGCCTCCATGAGCTAACTGACACTAACCAGTATAACTGTCTTATTTTGCTACTTGGCGTTTCAGCTGTAAGTAAATTAGTGTTAACCTGGCCATATATAACAGCTAATTTCACTTGATTAGCCCTGTTTTATCCAGAGAGTGGGGTCCAAAATAGGAGGGAAACCATACTATGTTACCTTGGGCTAAAGAGGAGGTGAGAAACCATGTGATCCAATAACAGCTCCATGGCTGCGCACAGAACTCCACCGCAGATCCACAGTTACCAGAAATGCCTATTTAAGGTTCTCGCAACCAAGAGTTTCAACCGGATGTTAAATCATTTACAAAGGATTGCAATGCTAGTTGTTTTAGCTTTAATTTCTCCTGCGATGGCGTTTAGAGAGTAGCTTGCTTCTGTGTCCTGCAGTATTTCCAATAAATCAGGATATGTCGGGAGGAACAAGATATTTGGAGTAAATTGATTCAACTATTAAAGCACAACAAAACAACAGATCTAACTACTATGAGGGGTGGGACCCCAGTAAAAAAAAATCTAATTAGAAGGTTTGTTATTATCTAATCTTGAATAAAATCTTTGCATAGTGGTCACTACAGTAGACAACTGTTTAAAAGCCACTTTCCTCTAAATGCAGGGGTTTTTATAGTGGGATTGTACAATAAGGTTAGAATGCTCTCTTCTACTCCCTCCATTGAGTTCTTTTCAGTGATTAGTTGTAACCACAAGCAACTTCCTCTGAATCAGAAGGCTGACAAGAAGTCACACTTGTTGACCACTGCTTGCATATCCTGTCACTCCTTCTGTGCATAACTTAAAAAAATAAAATAAAATTGGTGGTATGCAGGGACATAAAAGTAGCAATGTTCTTCTCTTAGTTTTGAAAACTTCATTTAAAGCAGGGGTGCCCTACCCTGGTCTCCGAGGGTCTCTATCCCGCATGTTTTAGATCACAGGTGTCAAACTCGTGCCATGGAGGGCCGAGACCCTGCAGGTTTTCTTTCCAACCGTCTCTCCAGCAGCTGATCTCACTGGTGACCTCCTTTCCTCAAACTGAAGGAGGTGCTGATCATTAAAATCACCTGCTTTAGAGACCGGCTGGAAAGAAAACCTGCAGGGTCTCGCCCTCCATGACATGAGTTTGACACCCCTGATGTACAGGAACAGAGGAACGGTTAACAAGGTGATGCACCTGCACCATTCTGCTTCAGTTAGACACTTGTCACGAATCCTTCTAGTTTTGTGATCATGGTTCCTTGTTTGACTTTGGGTTAGTTTTTCTGTGTTTGTATTTTTCCTTTGGTTCACTGTCCATGTCTCCCCTGTCCTGGTTGTTTTTCTGTCACTTTGTCGGTTCCTGTTTTATTTTGGTAAGTGGCTGTCTTGGTTGTGTTCAGTTCACTTCCTGTCTTTGTTCTCTTCCTCCTGTGTGATTGCTGGCCCCGCCCTGATGTGGTTCACCTGTCTCACTCCTGTGCTCACCTGTGTCTTGTCAGTTAATCTCTGCTCCTCTACATATACTCCTCTCCTCTGTCTTGTTTTGTTAGATTGTCTGTGCTGTTTCCCCATGTTTGTGCCCGCTTTCCCACTTGTTATATGTCCTTGACCTGCTCCCTGCACTGGTTTCCTGTTCGTCCTCCTGTTCCTCGCCGTGTGGTTCTTTTGGGTTCAGTTTTGGTATTGTTTCCATGACCTCAGATAGCCCCTCCTCCAAGACAGAAGACAGTCCCGCCTCCATGACCTCAGATTGCCCCACCTCCTCATCAGGTGAAGGAGGAGAAAGTTGATGTTCAGTAATCTTCAGAATAATTGCTGTGGTGTCACAGAAACAGTTTGAAGATGTTTTCAGAAGAGAAATGACTTGTTTGAACTTCAAATATGTTGTTGGTTCATCAAGTTGGAGCCTGGTCAAAAACTTGCAACTCAATGAGGCACTGATGACCCCAACCAATCACATTTTAGTACCTGCTAGTACCTGACCGGCCCCTTTTTTGGTACCAAGTTACAGGTACAAAAAGTAGGTAAAAGTTGCATGTAAGTCTAAATTTATTTGAAATAGTTTTTATAGCTGATATTATGAGGGAGTCCAAACACCGTGGGGAGGAAGTCAGAACACAGAATAATGATGAAGACAAGAGAATTTCTCAGAAATGGAGTGTGTTGCTTCTGCTGCCAATGCTCCTTTGCTGTGTCTGTGTGAAAACTGGAGCAAATCAATAGAATGCCCTCAGAAGACAGGTAAAACACTGTGTGTAACATGTTGTCATGGAGATAACCCCATGGACATGTGATTGAACACAGTGAGGCGTTCACTGACCTTCCTCATATCCAAACCAGGACTGTAACCTAACACTAAACTAAAACTAAACTAACTCCAAGATGTCCTCTGAAGTTTGGTAAAACTGTGTGTGTGTGTGTGTGTGTGTGTGTATGTTATAAGGAGGAGAAGATTAGAAGCAGCTGTGTTGATTTGTCTTCAATCTGCTGCTCTGTGAATAGAACATGTTGTCATGGAGACCTGTGACTGACAGCTCTCCAGTCAGCCTATCAGCTGCTGAGTAATATGATCCTCTGTCAGTGTGTGAGTGAGTACATGCACCTGTGTCTGTGTGTGTGTGAGCGAGTACATGCACCTGTGTCTGTGTGTGTGTGAGCGAGTACATGCACCTGTGTCTGTGTGTGTGAGAGCGAGTACATGCACCTGTGTCTGTGTGTGTGAGAGCGAGTACATGCACCTGTGTCTGTGAGAGCGAGTACATGCACCTGTGTCTGTGAGAGCGAGTACATGCACCTGTGTCTGTGAGAGCGAGTACATGCACCTGTGTCTGTGTGTGTGAGAGCGAGTACATGCACCTGTGTCTGTGAGAGCGAGTACATGCACCTGTGTGTGTGTGAGTGACGACATGCACCTGTGTCTGTGTGTGTGAGAGCGAGTACATGCACCTGTGTCTGTGTGTGTGGAGAGTGAGTACATGCACCTGTGTCTGTGTGTGTGAGAGTGAGTACATGCACCTGTGTCTGTGTGTGTTGACCACATGCACCTGTGTCTGTGTGTCTCCTCCTCTCCCATTCACAATACATGGAGCAGAGCTGGACAAACAAACGTCCACCACACCACAACAAAATGACCCAGATGAAAACTTTTTTCACCGTGAGCGTTGACAGGTTGTCAACCTCGGCTGGTGTCATTTTCATGTCTCGACTGTGAAATATGAGAACATAGTGGCAGGATAGATAAAAGTGCGCCTTTGAGTTAGACACTAGATTTTATAATGGGAGTCTATGGGAGCTGGAGGAGGACCTGTCTCAACAGTTGGTCCACTTCAGCTGTCCCCATATGTCCTATGACAATAAGACAACCACTGAGTGAAAGAAGACCAGTGTAGCTACACAACTGTGTGATCACTGTGTCTGCAGGTTGAAAATTGTGGGATGTATCACAGGTTAAAAACTAAAGTTTGAGGCTGGATTTTCAGCCCTCCCACTCTGAGCTGTGATGTCACTTCTCTACCAAACACAATACACACCCATTGTAAACTCAGAAACACTTCAAAATCAGGATGAAACAGAAACTGGCCTCACATCCAAACTGTACTGTCACTTTGAAAAGTATTCTTGATTGAGCTGCATGTTTTGATCTATTTTTTGCTGGGGTTGTCCCAAAGCTGTGGGTGAAGTTATGCACCGAATTTCATGTTCATAAGAATAATAAATGCGACAAATGATAGACAGTGTTGCATTTACATTGGCACACTGAGTTGAATATTGTCACTGAACAAATATAGTCACCGTAACGTCACTTTTTGGTTTGTGGACTTATATTTTGAAGCCAGGAGTTTGGTATTTGAACGTGGCCATGTTGGTTGTGTGGAGCCAGAATTGGATAACCATATTTGGATATGAAGGGAGGAGTTAGGAGGCAGGCCTGACCATTGAACCTGAGGACAATATCCAATATACATGGGACTGGAGTTTATGTCTA
>OOFC01041220.1:0-11120 GCA_900323345.1 Pseudochromis fuscus | reverse complement strand
AGCTGCTGCTGCAACGTCTGGACGTTTCACTCAGTAAATCACCAATAATCCTGATCCTGTGTGTTTGTGTGGTAAAATGCCAAAATACTTTGAGTGCTGTGTACAGGAAAAATATAATGCAGTGTAAAGTGTGCACTAGTATGTATTAGTAACAACGATTCAATATGATTCTGCCTCCAATGGTTCAAAACATATGTAACTGATCCAGTGTTCATTGGGCTCCTTGAAGCTTCTTAAATACTCACTTTATTTCACGTGTTTTCTATCAACACACATCTCTCATATGTTAGAAATGACATGTATGCACACACACACACACACACACACACACACACACATACACACACACGACAACAGAGTTTGTTAAGTAAAATCAGTAGAATGACCCTTTAAATGGAGTGTGTCATTGTCTTGAGTTTAACTGCTCCCAGTTATGTTAACATTTACTAACTCATGACAACTTTAGTAGACGACATATTTTATTACATATACATTTTGGATATTTTTTTTTACATATCATAAAACAAAATTACGTTATCATGACGCATTTATATGGAGCCCCCTGAGGGACATTGGGGGAAAAACAGATAAGTGACAAAAAGAAACCCAAAACAAAACAGCAAACTTTTGCGAGATCTCGCAACATTTTTGTGAGATCTCGCGAGAGCTCGCACAGTTCACAGTTCAGGGTGTTAATAAAGAGAGTCACCTAATTTGGAGCAACTAGACTGTATGCGTCCAGGGGTCTTTTTTTTTTTTTTTTTGCGTCCAGAGATCTTGCGGGATGCATGTCGTAATGCTTTACGTAATCTCCCGGAGCTCTGGGTCAAAATGGGTGGGCTACAACTACCTCATTAGCTGCATCAGGTTGTCATTCAGTACATAATTTTCACCAAATCTGCCTTCATGTGAAGAGAACTCCAAAACACTGGATATATCCTTCCTGCAGAAAAATCATCATTGCACAAAAAACTGCATTACTAGACAGTAGTGATGTAAATAGCCTCGTATTAAACTTAAAGTTGATGGCTATAAAACACATTAATTTCACACAAAGTAATCACACAAGTGAAATAAACTGAGAGACAAACGGGTTTGTTTGCGGTTGTCTCGTTTATTTACAGTCAATGCAAAATATCCACACCTTTTTTAATGTGTATTGATTTGTCTGGTGGCAACCGCTCATCTACTCTGATTCAATGTGAACACACGGGAGCGCTTATTTTAACTGGCCCATGGACATGTCCTTTTGGAGCTCTGCTCTATGTATTGTGAATGGGAGAGGGGGAGACACACAGATGCAGACACAGGTGCATGTAATCGCTCACTCACTGCACAGACAAGAAGAAGAAGAAGGAGAAGGGGGAGAAGAAGAAGAAATCCTTTGTACAATCTATGGTCTAACTGGGACTCTTATTTTGAAATCCAGAGGCGGAGCAGCGCCCCAGCCTCGGCTCCTGCTCCGCTCTGAGGATCGTGGTGAGCGGCTGTGAGGATCGTGGTGAGCGATGCTGCTCTTTGTTGAGTGAAGTGGGTATAAATCTCTCTCACACCCAGAATCTCATAATTTGATCGATCGTTTCCACCGAGTGTGCTGCCACTGGTTGGTTCCCGGTGAGGCCGCTGGTCCTACTTCGCCTGCAGGACTTATTCGGCGGTTAGCTGACACTGTAGCTGTTAGCTGCTAGCTGTTAGCTGTTCGGGGACGATGTCGCTCCACGGAAAGAGAAAAGAAATCTACAAGTACGAGGCTCCATGGACGGTGTACGCCATGAACTGGAGCGTCCGCCCGGACAAACGCTTCCGGCTGGCGCTGGGTAGCTTCGTGGAGGAGTACAACAACAAGGTGGGTTATTGTTAGCCAGTCATCAGCTAAAGACCGTTAGCGTGCTCATGCTAGTTGTCCTGCGCAGCGACGTGTGCTTTGTTATTATCATAGACTGTGTATAGTGTTTCTCTTTGCAGTCTGAGGTTATTATCCTCCAATAACTCCGTGTGTCCCTGTGTGAACACCCGTCTGCTCTGCCTATGTGTCTGCACCCATGTTAACACCGTGTGTGCACTATATTTAGTTATTTGTAACCAGCTCTTGTGTAGAGTGTGTCCTGAACTCAGAGGGTAATAATAACACGGTTATTTTTCAGGTCCAGCTGGTGGGTCTGGAGGAGGAGAGCTCGGAGTTCGTCTGCAGGAACACGTTTGACCATCCCTACCCCACCACCAAGATCATGTGGATCCCGGACACCAAGGGGGTCTACCCGGACCTGCTGGCCACCAGCGGGGACTACCTGCGCATCTGGAGGGTACATATTAATCTCCTGTTACTGTTATACCGTCTACATCCACTTTGTCATGTCCTTATCTCATTATCACTCTTATGTGTGCTTATAGGATAAATAATTCAGTTTAATGTAAACAACTTATTGTCTTTGCTAATATATAGAAATAATTGATGTTAGTTCATTACAATTTGGGACATGATTGCCACAAAAAGGAAGGGAATCTACCATACATTTAAGTAAAATTAATACAACTTGTGTTGATTAAAAAAAAAAGCTACTAAATAGAAAACCCAAGTGGCCGTACATTCCTCCACTATCATTAACATAAAGAAATACAATAGAATAGTTACAACACTCAGTGTAGTTTTAATAACATTGTGTAGTTATACCACTTTATTATTCTATCTATAATATATTCTGTGTGTTTATAGTGTATGCAGTATAGTTAAACGTGAATAACTTATCGTCTTAATTGTAATATGTTTATAATCTAAAACACAACTAAGGAAAGAGATTAAACATACATTTAAGTAAAATAGATACAACTTGATTTTTTGACAACATAGAACTTTATTTTCCTGAAGGAAACCTGTGTCCCAAATTGTTACAAAGTACTTTACAAACATCAACTCCTAGCATGCAATATTTTAAAGAATATATAAATTATAGATATTTAACAAATACAAGAAAACTGTCCAGTACAAGATTACAGACAAAGAACCGGTGCCTATAAAAACAGCCTCAAAAATGACCCAGTATTCCAACTTCATGGAAGAACTGTGCACAGGTCTATTGTAGATAAAAACTGTAAACAGGGAATAATGCACATTAACACATTAACAACCTCAGAAGTTGTGCAGTACTCAAAACAACAACAACAGTCCCATTTTAATATGCACATGAAGTAAATTGTTAAAAAAGAGTAGAATAACAGTTACTTATAAAATATACATTAAATGGACGTCAGTTTAAATACTTTTCTAACAGATATTGTGGATTTGTTATAACAGCAGTAATAATAATGATAGATAGATAGATAGATACTTGTGGTCACGTCTGCCGTGCAGGGGGGGATAGAGGGGAGGGAGGGGGACAATGGGCGAGAAGAGGACTCATTTCCAGAACTCATTTCATAAAAGAGGGGAATTTAGGACATTAAAAAAAACCTCTGCATACAGATAGTGTACATTTCCATGACAGAACAACACAAAGCATCGTAATGTCTGTATTTTTACATTTGATGCTCTGTTAAATAATAATCAAGTGACAACATCAGCAGAACACACACAGACTGATTTCATAATTGACTGATAATTGCTGTAAATACTCCGCATCATACATCATGCACATCATCAGTCTCCAGCTGTTTGAAGAAATTACCTTTTGTAGAATGAAAACACACAGATGTAACCTCTTGTTGAAGGTTTACTTTATTATTGGAACCAAATGGCTTGGTTCTGTGTCTCACAGACAGGTTACAAAGGTCAAGGTGTTGGGAAACTGACCCACTAATTTAATTAGTTACATGTAAAAAATATCTTAAAATGAACAAACTATTCAATAAGTCTCAGAAATGACAACAGTGTGCCGTTGTTGTCGTCAGGGCAGCCATTTTTAAATCCACATTACACGCAAAGAATTTAAAATAAAATGTACATGAAGCACTGGGATTAGACTCTATATTGTTTTGACACTGAAAAATAGTTTATAATCTAATTATTAAGTACATGGCAGGTATAGTCCTTTTGGTCTTTTTGTTGTATTTGTTGACACAAAAAATAAAACAAATACACACCTACAAACATATACAAAATATTTCCAATCTGATTCTCATCCCCATAAACTTCAGCAGTCCACGACTGAGTTTCGGGGGACTGAAAAAAAGACATCTGTAATTTAGTGATCTTACTCAATTGTAACACAAACGGCTCTGTCGTGAGGAGAAGATAGATGTGCTTACTCCATCAGTCCGGCTAGCTGGTAGTTGTGTTCACACCGGCTGGTGAAAAGGGCATCTCGTAAGAAGTGTTCTCACGACAAAACTCCTTTACATTTGTCTCTCAGGTCAGCGACACAGAAACACGTCTCGAATGTTTGCTGAACAATAACAAGAACTCAGACTTCTGTGCTCCGCTCACCTCCTTCGACTGGAACGAGGTCGACCCCAACCTGCTGGGTGAGAAATCCACTGTCTGAAAAATAGTTAGAAAACAGGAGAATTGTGACATTTTAATTCATTATGTGTTTTTTTTTTTTTTTTTGTCTGCAGGCACTTCCAGCATCGACACAACCTGCACCATCTGGGGGCTGGAGACTGGTCAGGTGTTGGGACGAGTTAACCTGGTGTCCGGACACGTGAAGACCCAGCTGATCGCTCACGACAAAGAGGTCTGTGTATGCACATTTCCACCATGTGGTACCAGCTCAATTCTACTCCACACTACTCGGTTATTTAGACTTTCCATTAGGAAAAAGTACCTGGTACCACTTTTCAAGTACCTGCTCAACTGTGGTTCCAAAAATGGCCAACCAGGCACTAAAATGTTATCAGTCAGAATCGTCACTGCGTCTTCAATGCATGGCACCCAACTATTTGTACCTGCAGCCGACACAGTCTGCACAGTCATCGTCACAACAGCAACAGCAACAGCAAAAAGATCCAATGTACAATAACAGGCTTTAGTGAAATGTTAAAATCATATTTAAAAAACATGTAAAGTTATGAACCGTGACTTGCCGTTTGCTAAACTGATTCACCGTGAACAAAATACATTTACATCCACTGTCTGCTGGATAAACTCAGAATGGTTTAAATTCAGTTAACCACGACGGAGATGTCAGAGCCGGTGGCAAACTTTAAACCAAGCTGCTGAGATCAGGCTGCTGTCAGCAGGATCCTGAGGTCTGAGCACCCGGTCGGTGGATCAGTTGACGGAGGTTGTAGTGGGACCTCACTAGTCCGTAAACATCAGAACAAGTTTTAACCAGCCTCTAAGTTGATGAATTAATGACGTATTTGAAGTTAAAACAACCAATTTCTCCCCTAAAAACATCTTCTAATTGCTTTCTGTGACACCACAACAGTTATTCTGAAGATTACTTCATCAACTTTCTCCTCCTTCACCTGACCACCAGCTACACAGAGAAGGGACTATCCTCTGTCATAGAAACAACCGTCCTGGTACCAGAGTGGAGTGGAGCTGGTACGGTCATGAACGCTGAAGAACATCCAACTGAATGTCCCTTTTATTGTGTCTGTACAGGTGTACGACATCGCATTCAGCCGCGCAGGAGGCGGCAGGGATATGTTTGCTTCAGTAGGAGCCGACGGGTCCGTCCGCATGTTCGACCTCCGACACCTCGAGCACAGCACCATCATCTATGAAGACCCCCAGCACCACCCGCTGCTCCGCCTCTGCTGGAACAAACAGGACCCCAACTACCTGGCCACGATGGCCATGGACGGCATGGAGGTCAGTTTGCTTTGAAACTTCATTGAATACTTCTGTATAAGTATTGTTTTTGTTTTTTAAATCTTCACAAACTCAATCTGTTATCAACAGGTGGTCATCCTGGATGTACGTGTGCCGTGCACTCCGGTGGCTCGGCTGAACAACCATCGAGCCTGTGTTAACGGCATCGCCTGGGCCCCTCACTCCTCATGTCACATCTGTACTGCAGGTAAGTGAGAACCGAGAGCACACCATCTTTAAAAGACTGAGGACATCCAGTTGGAGCTTTACAAAGGCTCATAATACACACAGAACTCTGCACATTGCTTTGTTAAGGCAGGTTCATCGTCTCTCAATGCCACAGTTTTAAAGCACATGTCATGACTTGTTCCAGCATGAGTCTCACAGAGCGGTGATGCCGGACACTGGAACCATCACCTGGACTTCAGCTGACAGTCTCAAAGTTCGATGCTCTGACCTGTCACATTGCCCATGAAACAGAAAATCCTCAGGGTGCTGCTGGACGTTTCTGAAAACACACACAGACCCACACTCACAGACCCACACACACAGACCCACAGGACCTTTGTGGACATGGGAAGCATGAATTAAGATATTTATCCCAGAGGACTTGGTTCTGCGCAATGGCAAAAGTATAGAGTATAAAATATATATAGAGAGAGTGTACTGAGTGCTTAGTACAGTACATAAGAAAATGAAAGTATTGCACATGAAATTAGCAGCAAAAGAACAAGACAGTTACCATAGCAACATCTGGTTTCATCTTTTCTTGTAACAACAGAAAGTCATTTCCAGGGTTTGTACGGGTGCTTGAAATCCTCCATAAAACTTGGATTTTAATGAAAAGTGTTTGAATTTGAGGTAAAGTTTTTGGAGTGAGAAATTCTAACTCTGTCTTTCACATTAATGTCGATCACACTGAATAGTTTCCTTATTACAGAGAAATAAAATCAGTAAGAGAGCTTTGAGTGACATAGTTTCACCCGGGCCCCTGTGTGATCTGCCACTCTGTTCTCATGTATGAAAAAATTCTCCTGAGTATATGTGTGTTCCTATAAATATGTAAATTACTCCATCGATACGTGCTGGGAGGTAGTTCTTGTCACTGTTTCAGCCTCCTTTAAAGGTCTATTGTTCTTCTCCCAGCTGACGACCACCAGGCCCTGATCTGGGACATCCAGCAGATGCCGCGGGCCATCGAGGATCCCATCCTGGCCTACACTGCCGAAGGGGAGATCAACAACGTGCAGTGGGCCTCCACGCAGCCGGACTGGATCGCCATCTGCTACAACAACTGCCTGGAGATCCTGCGTGTGTAAAACATCCACGGAGAAGGAGCGTTGTTTCAAAATCTGGACTTTTTTCTCCCCTCATCCCTCTGCTTTCAGGACGAGGGTGAGGTGACGAGTGAACTTTCTGAACGTGTTTTGGAGTATCACTTACCTACTCCGCAATAACCTGGTTTACATCTTGTTTTCTCTCCACGTCTTTACTCCACTCTTCTTCTATTAAACGTGTTTAAGCTCTCTCTTATTTATTTTGCTCACATGGTAGTGTTCAGCAGCTGTGAGCAGCATCAGAGCTGTGGTCTATGAAGGTCCGATTTTTATACTTCTCTGTGTGAGTTCAGCCAACTATGAGATTCTCATGAAGGGTATAGATGTTGTGCATTTCATCGGTTTAGTTTGTCATGGCTGATACAAACTACTGTAGGTGGCAGAAGATGACCTCTTTGATATGTAGGAATATGTTGTAGCCTTCTCGTGGATACATACCTTATTATCAACGATTCGAGGACGATTATGTTATAGTCTTGTCTACCCTTGTGACAGGTTAAACTGTTAAAGTTGTCAGATGGGTGTGTGTCCAGTATCTTCTCTCCAGATGATTGTGTCTGGGCTCTAACGTAGTGGCCTGTGCAGCTTTTTAAAAAGTGTAAAATAAGCCGAGAGGGATTCACGTCGTCACTGCAGCGGTGTCCGTCATCATGTGGTGTGTTTTAGTTTGGATGGTGATGCTGTGAGGCGGCAGTGTACAGCAACACTCAGAACCTACCAGAGCAATGTTGTTCAGCCTTTTAGCTCCTTCTAATTATTCTCCTTTTCATTTGTAGAAGATTGTGCTTGGAAAGCTGCATTTTTCTTTATGTTAGTGAGCTGTAAAATGGGAGGAAACAACTTTCTGACCACGTCTTTGTCTTTCTGCCTCTTTTTCTTTTTGTTCTTGTTTTCAATAATTAAAGCGTCATGTCCTTGTAGCATGCCATTACAAGGCAAAATGTACATACATATAAATATATCAACTTAAGATGTTGGTAAGCCAAGTGTTCATGTTGTAGCTTTTTTCATAAAGTTTATTATTGAATTTGCTCTAATAAATTGTATTCCTCCATGTCTTAGAAACTCTCGTTGTCATTTGGTGCTTTATTTTGGTTTAAGTTTACATGAGGTCAATCATCAACTAGAATCAGATGTTCAAAGTGATGCTGCGTCTTGTATCTGAGGTTTAAAAGTAGATCAACCCAGGGGGCACCCGGATTTGAACCAGGGACCTCTTGATCTGCAGTCAAATGCTCTACCACTGAGCTATACCCCCTTCATTAACCACATGGTGTGACCATGTTTCAGCTCACTGACCCGTGTTTACTTTTACGCGTCACCTGGAGCTCTTCCCTCTCCCTCTCAGTTCCCAGCAGCTGCATGGACACATACAGTATGTCTGTATAACCACAATATTACATTTAGTTTTTATCATGTATGGGACCCTACGGTAGCTGTCAGGTGCCAGAAAACACACCTATAATTAGGCAGATATTTAGGATTTACAGTTCTCATAGAGTCCATTTTTATTGGCATTTATTTTCAGACTCTGGGGGCTGATCTCTGTGACATCATCAGGTTCTTCAACTCCACATAACAAAGGTTCTGGTAGCAATTAGTTGTATTTTCAACACTGACATGTTTTAGCTAAAGCTGTCAAACAATAAACTGCATTTACTGAATCTAATGACTCATGTTCTGTAGTTTGTTCTTATGTAAAATAATAACTGTGATCCTACAATTAGCAAAATTTAGCTCTCAAACTTCTCATGAAAGTTTCAGCCAGCACCAGCAACCATAGCTTTCCCTTTTTCTTTGCTTTTGACCGTAGACTGTGTACAGAAATGGACAAAGTAACTGCCTCTCAAAAACGAGGCCAATGTAGAAAAACAAAAAAGTGCAATACCCCTGATGGCCACTGGAGGCCTGCTCTGAAAACCCTGGCTCCCATTGACTTCAATTCAAAAATGAAGAAGGAGAATTAAGGGCAGGATTTAGTTTGATTAAGGGTCAGACCCGCCTCTTCACTCCTCCCTTTGTATCCAAATATGGTCACTTCTGGCTCCAAACAACAACCACACTCCAAAACATCCAGTCCACAAAGCAATGGGTACCGCCACACCTGCTTCATCAATACACTGTTGTGATCACCATTTTGCATAAAGTTGTCACAAGGTGCACCCAGGGGGCACCCGGATTTGAACCAGGGACCTCTTGATCTGCAGTCAAATGCTCTACCACTGAGCTATACCCCCTCTGTGAATCACACAGGTGTGACCATGTTTCAGCTCACTGACCTGTGTTTACTTCTACATGTCACCTGGAGCTCCTCCTTCTCCTGCTGTGTTTCCACATCAGTTCCCAGCAGCTGCATGGACATGTACAGTATGTCGATGTGTGTGACCGTCTCTTCTGCCGCAGGATAAAAGAAAAAGACAGCTGTCAGAGTCTGTATCATTATTGCTTTTCAATGACCTCGATCATAAAAGAATTTTTTTCACAACAAGTTCACCAGGTTATTTAACTCCACATAACAAGGATCATTTCTATTTTTGGGCATAAATGTAAAATTTGGGTAACAACTATTTGTATTTTCAACACATATTCTAGCTAAAGTCTGTATTTGCACATTGCCCTGTATGTTCATTTATTTGACAGTTTTTCATAGTTGTGTTGACTTCTTTTTAAAGGTTAAAACATTTAAAATTTAAGTATTTAAATTCAGCCTTTTTTTCTCCTGGACCTTATTTCCAGTAGGTTAAAATAACAAATCAATAATTATCAATAAAGACCGATATGAAACACTTACATTGTGATACGACCGGCCCTAAGCCTCATATAACAATGTGACCACTGGTTGTATCGTCTACTGGGCTCATTCTACCCCACAGTACATTTAGTGGTACAGCTAACATCCTGGTGCTTTTCATGGAGGACCAGACAGAAGATGAACTGAGGAACTGTGGACAGCACAACCTAAATACAAACTTTTTTTGGCCCCTTGAAGTAGTTTGCAAAGAAAAAACATCCCATAGTAAGTCTGCAGTGTGTCTTTAATCTAAAAAAAGATAAATAACAGGAATTTGTGCTTCAAGAAACATCATACAGAATTAGAAATGCTTAAGAAGTCATTCAATTCACCCTGTGGTTGGAACTGAGCCATCATCTCTGCATACATGAACTGTATGGGATGTACAGGACACTGGGCTGATGTTTAACAACTTTACATAGTTTATGTTCAGTCCATCCACTGTGAGTTTCACATAAACACATCAGGTACCTTATAAAACCATGTGACCTGTGACACTTTGACAAACAGCTGACACAAGTCTGAGCCCAACAGCGCACATCAACAGAATCAACAGGGAGGAAACAAGTAACACATGGTCAAACCAAACCATCAGAGCTACATGGAAATGTACAAGAGACTACCAGGTTTCTCTGCGCTGCTCCGTTGTGCACATTGTAATACGTTGTCATGATCAAATGACAACATCAACCAGTATTACACAGAAAATATGAGATGAAAATGACATCATGTTCCTACTAATGCCTTAAACCCCCTGTCTTCACAGTTATGGTATGCTTTTTGATATTGTTCAACATACAGCACAACAACACTGAACCTAAAACAGTCATATACGGGCTCCTTCATGGAACCAACACATCTCTAATTGTTATGAAAATAGTTTCAGCTCAAAATAACAATGACATTTTTCTATGCTCAAGTCTAAATGTGCATTTCTTATACAAAGTGCACGCAGATAATTCTTCAAACGTGAAACAGACGAGTCCTTCCACCTCTCTTTGAGGAAGCTTGAGTCTGGGCTGCAGTTTGTGTGGTGTTCAGATCCAGTGGCTGCTTCATACATGTATATGTAGGTGTGCTTTCTATCCTGCAGGGCAGGAATAATCTCTTCATTGCACGGGACCTTTGGGAGTGAAGGGATGCTGCAGCACAAAACGACAGCAGTCTGTGAGGGAGCTGTTGAGTCTGAAAGACAGGAGGCACTGGGAGCCCTCTGTGACGTGGACGGCAGAGCGTC
>OOFC01041214.1:0-11584 GCA_900323345.1 Pseudochromis fuscus | reverse complement strand
ACAGATGATAAGGTAATAAATTTGCCGTTTTTGAAATGTAATAGGCCAATAACGTAATAACTGGCCAATAACATAATAAAAGTCCGGAACCGATAACGTAATAACTGTTGGCCAATAATGTAATGAATTATTATGTTATTGGCTGCTTTACTTGCATTTAACTTGAGATAACGCTGTGTAATAGGACAAACACACGGTTCAAGATGTTTTCCAATAGGCAATCTATCTAATACTTAAACAGGAAATTCAGTGCTATCAGGTTTGATTGATTTTAAATGTCTCACCAGGGTTAAGGTTAGCCACATCTTCCACAATAGAAGATGTGGCAATAAATTATTACGTTATTGGCCAAAAATTATTACGTTATCGGTTCATGACTTTTATTACGTCATTGGCCTATTACATTTCAAAAAGGGCAAATTTATTATGTTATTGGCTTCAACACTTGTGTAACGCAGAAATAGTTCTAGTGTTTGATGGATCACTGTCGGTAGACTTGGTAGACTTAGACTGAACTTTATTGTCATTCAATATACAAGTGTACACAATGAAATTTCGTCGCACGGCTCAAGAAGGTTTACTCAAAGAATGTGTCAGTGGATGCTGCCAAATGTGTATGAGAGTAAAGCTTAGTTGTAAAGTCTAATATCGACTCAATTTATTAATTATTTCTTTTTTTTGTTGAACCACCAATAGGAAGAGATTACTTGTGTTTACTTACTAATGACATCAGAATGACTTTTTGAATTGAAGTCAGCTGGACCCAGAGTTTTTGGAGCCAGCATCTATTGGCTATTGATGGTATTGCACTTTCAATGATTTTAGTTTGGGATAAACCACCTGCCTCATAAGCTGACACACATTAGGAGGCATGGCTTTCCTATAGGAATATGGTGGCCCACGTTGCAGCACAGGATTCACCCACAAGGGGATGCAGGAGGTCGGTTGCCACACACTCGTCCAGAGACTGATCTCGTACTGAAGGTGATTGTGGGGATGGCAGGAAATGGCAGGAACCACCGCTCAGCATAAGTGGAAAAGAGTATTCTTTCTACACTTACAATCACATTGTCAAGTGCTTTGAAAAGATGTTATTGTATTATGTAAAAATATAGAGGTACGTCTACAATAATGTCTGTTTTCCTAGAAAACTGATGCCTGAATGCAGCCTGTCAGAAAGCCTGCAGGCACTTCTCAGGGATGGAAAAACACATTATTTCTTACATTTACTTCCCTTTAAAGAGTTATTGTAGCTTGGGTTAGTAGCAACTGAGTCTTTTATTTTGTGTTGCTGTCTCCAAACAAAGCTCTCACCATGTGAAATAAAGTGAAAGGATCCAGACTTGGACTGAAACCCTCCAAACAGTCTCACTCAGACATTTGTCCTCTCACAGTGTCACAGCTCCTTTAGGTTCGCCCGTCCTGATCTGTCTCTACACTTCTGTCCCCCAAATGGTTTCCTACAAACCTTTCAGATCTCTTCCACGTCCACACCTCAGTGTCACCAAAGTGGCTGACCTGTGCTGCCGGTGGTCCTGGAGGATACGTAGGTTTGGGACTCACTGCGAGACACCATTCACCAGGAGGTCTGTGGTTTGTTGTTGCTCTCTGCTGATGACTGGGATACAAAGAGACACAAAAAGCTTGAGGGTTGTTTCCTCTTTTGTAAAATGATCTGATTATTTAACTGCACATCAAATGCACCATTTAATCAGAAGTAAACAGGTTATTAATTTTTGGACTTTTAACCTCAAAAGTGTTGTTTTATTCAGTTGAATGTGAGGATCAGATAGACTATATTAAAGGGGATTTCTTTTATCAGACAGACTTTAAATGTTCATGCACAGGGTGACACACAGGATGCAAGGTGATGACTAATCACAGAGAGCTGGTGACTAAACATCTATGAGGAGAAGAAGATTAATACTCAGGTAACAAGCACAAGTGGAAAAATTAGACCGATGCCACTGTGGGGATAGGTGTGTAGTTTTATTACACTTTAATTTAGGGCTGTCAAAATTAATCCATTGACACATATTAATCCATCATCATGATTAATCTGATTAATATGCAATTAATCCATCTTCAGCACAGAATGACTGAATGTCTCTGGCAACACATTTCAGGCAGTTTGTCCAGGTGGAGTTGTCGTCACACCTGCACCAATAGGCAGTTAATCCTGTGGTGACAGGAAGCAGAACCAACCAATAAACATGGAGGATACTAAACAGCAGGTTTAGTATCCTAAAAAATCAAGACAGAATAGTTGACTGACACTCTGCAGGACGAGCAAAGGTCAGAACAAACTGGTACAAAAACTCATTTCTACCCATAACCATCAGCCTTTTAAACAATAATATGCTGCAATGATTGGTCCTCGAGACACCGATGAATTTTATTTATTTATTTACTATTAATTATTATGTGTATGTGTGGTGTCTTTGTATTTCTGTGGTGTGAGTTTCTCCTTTTGCTGGCTGCACAACAAATTGCCCTCATGGGGGATAATAAAGTTTAAATAAAGTCTACCAAGTTTTCTTTTAATACCACATTAACATGAAGCCTACATTAGCGCATACTGCTAGCACTTCAGCTAACGCATCATCCAGCTTGTCACAACCCACCCTCATGCAAAATGAAATGCGATTTATATAGGTTAAAAAGTAATGATATTTAATCACGATTAATCGAAATTAATCCACAGCAACCTTGTGATTAATCTGATAACAAATTTTAATCGTTTGACAGGACTACTGTTATTACATCATCAGTTAACAGTTGTGTTTGGGTTGTTGACAAATCACTATAATCTGTACACTTAGTAATATTATACATTGTAAACAATAGAAGATTTGGCAAAAATACTGTGAATGAATGGAAAAAAAATCAACTTTTCCTCAAACAGCTGTACAGTATAATTATTACAGTCTATGGCTTTAATTTTACACTAAATCTTAAGGATATTTACATATGTGAAATTATTGAAATCCATTCTACATTAACTCTGAAAAAAGTAATTTAACAAGGTATTTGTCATTTAATAAACAAATCTAAAAATATTTTAAGAGTCTGTGTGAAGAAAAATCCATACAAATTGACATTTTATGGTTATTCACCTTCACCTGTTTTCATTTGTTATTTTGCATTGGATATTTTTGTAATTAAAAAAAAAAAGTGTTTGGAAAAAAATGTGGAAAAATAAAAACTAGGCTGCACAAATCTTTTTTTATTGCCTTCGGTTTCTACTTTGGGATGAAAAATCTATAATGAGTCGTTCACCTACAGTGAATGTTTCAAGTCTTCAAGTAACCAGTCTGGATGAGCTGCCACACAAGTCAATCCACTGATTCAGTAACAGCTGTATTATTGCTTTTTATTAACCTCGCAAAGGTATGACATTTATGAGTGAGCAGGTAAATCAGGGAGCAAAACAATAGCAGAGAAAGCCTGATGACACACAGTGACACGCAGCCATCACAGATGCTGACATGTCACTGTAGAGTGCTTGGTCGGAAATTTAAAAATATCAGGCTGCAATGGAAAGGTCACAAAGCCGTTCGAATCTCACCATGAACTTTCACGAGGCTTCAATTTAGAGGACTTCAGAGGACGTGCTGTGTGACTGAACCTTCAGGCCTCTCATATGGCAGCGTTACTGAGATTTTCATGGTTGTCTGTTTGGCTCTGTGGGAGGAAGAGGACAGATGTCCGCACCATTTGGCTGATTACACACATGCACACTCAATAATAATAATAATAATAATGATGACGGTGGTGGTGGTGGTGATGGTGATGATGATGATGATGATGATGATGACGATGAGAGCACTTTTCTAAACTCCTATTACAAAGTTGTTCACATAAGCAGCAAAACAAGCAGATGATAAAAAAAAAATAGCAAATAAAACAAAAAAACAGAAATGACGTCCCTATGGAAGCCCTACAAGGACATAAATAAATAAATTTCTACTTTTCTCTGTTTTGCCATGATAGTGAGTTAATGTCAGTGGTTCTCTCAAGATCTTGAGCAATTTTTCTCATCATCTCTATTTTTTTATAGAATAATTTGTCTCATTATCTTGAGAAAATAAAGGTTGTTTTCTGGAGATAAGGAGATCAGTTTGTTTTCTCCATAATGACAAATTATCCTTAGTTTTTTCAAGAAATAAATTTACTTCATTGTCTTGAGAAACCAAATGCTGTTATCTCAAGATAATGAGATAAATGATATCCTATAAACAATGTTTTCTTTCTTGAGATGATGAGAAAAAACTCAAGAAAAAAGATTTTGAGAAAACCACTGAAATCAACTCGTTATCTTGGCAAAACAGAGAAAATAAAAATGTATTTAATCATGTGCTTTCAGGGCCAGAAATACACATTTAAACCAGGTCATGTTTCAAAATGAGAACCTCTTCTCAAACATTTCACCTGGTTAAATTAATGTCTAATAAAAAAACAACAACAAAGAAATAAAAACAAAACGACAAAAATCAAGGCAGCTCATACAAGTCTCTCTGATAAAAGTTTTAAGAGGAGATGTAAACAAGGTCACTGCCTCTGCTGCCCTGATTTCTTCAGGCAGCTCTCTCCACAGCTTCAGGGCTTTGAATGTGAACGCTCTGTCACCTCGAGTCCTCAGTCACTCATCAGGAAATGATGAACATTTTCAGCTCTTTCAGTCTGGAGCCTGTAGCTTGATCTTCAGTTGAGGCAGGATGAAAGGTTGTTTCAATAGTTGAGGTGTGAGAAGATGAAGTGGTATAATGTGACCTTTGTGCTGTAAATCTTATAAGAGAAGATAAAAAGACAACTGCACAAGCCTTGTCATAACTTGAGTTACTGTCAAACAAAATGTCAAGACATAGACTTTGCAACAGACATAATGAATTCATACAGGGATCCAGCAGGAGGCAGGATATGAACTGGCAACCAGTTACAAGGATCTCTGATTAAAGACATCCAGTTTGACATCACAGTATGAAATCAGTGTACCAGTATGAGAGGCCACAGCAGGCAGATACAGCAGTGCATCGTCGGCATAACGGTGAAATTCAAATTCTCTATTCCACATAAAAGTCCTGCAAAAAATATAGTGTGAAGAAGGTCTGAGATTCCTTCATTGCCCCTGCTGCAGTGAAAGGTCTTCCTATCAGGTTTAAGAATCCATTAAACACAGAAGTATACTTAACCACACAGTAACTTACTAACAGATGTGATTTTGCTCAAGCTTAATGTGTTAAAAATAAAGATATAATGTTGAAACTAATGAATAAAAGTATTAAAGGGTTTTAATCACTGACTAACTGTGTTTAAAAGATCATAAGAGGAGAGCTACCTTCAAGCAATGTGGCTGGCAACCTCATCAGGTGACAGGCTGCTCTATCTGGTGGGGGTTGGCTGAAGCAGGGTCAGCATTGGTATAATGGTAGTTAGGAGCTAGGCGAATCTCCTCACCCTCGGCTAAGTAGTTTATCTCAGTTTAGGCTGTGATAACAGGACCCTAAGTAACAGAGGCCGAGCCACTAAAAGTTGGGGATCTCACAATAGGGTTGGAGGTAAGCCAAATCCCAAATATATATAAAATACTTTAAATAGTGGATTTTCAATAATATATCCCCTTAAAGTAAAAATATTTTTAGGTATTTTTTAGGAATAAATACCTTAAAAAATTCTGTTCTCTATGATTTCAATGTATTCTCCATTAGTCAAATGTTTTTCCCATTGAAGATGTATTTCTTGATTACTATTGTATCGCCTCGCTCCTGTTACCTCTACTTTACCTGTGTGTACAACCTTCAGTAAAACACTAATGGAAATCTTGAGCGATTACCGGCACCTGATGGGAGACGCTGTGGATTAACTGTTTGAGCAAAGCAGCACGGCTACAGATTTAATCACGGTTTGATCGACCGGTGCAGGGTTTGTTTATTTAAAGTGACACCACGCAGAGGCCGATATTTCACACTGTGTTTTGTGACGTTGGTGGAAAATGAAAAATTAAATAAATAAAAGTAAAAGGAGCTGCCAGCGTTAGCTCTGCAGTCTTTTGTTTAGACACTGCAAGACACTGTATATGTAAACACAAAAACTCCAGCACCGTAAAAGACATTGCAGAGATGTGAAAGCACAGTGACAGCTGATCCATGGAGCCACCACCGGTGAGTGTTACTGCTCCAGAGTTTTTCCTTTTTCACCTCTATGTGAGCACACGAGGAATGATGCACTAATTAAGGATTGAGATACAATTTGAACAAATCAGTCTTCCCATCTGCAATCCATATGGAGACTGTGGGATGAAGATAGATTCACAAGGGAAAAAAAAAACAAGTGATGAATGGATGATGGAGTGAAAAGAGGGAGAGGAAGGAAGTGACAGGAAATTTGTGATTTAACATTCAGAGGGAAAAGAAAGCAGCTGAGCATCTGATGATAAAATCTGACAGCAGCTCTGTGATACGCCCGAGGGGGGAGGGGAGACCGGGAGAGGGGATGAATCAAATATGGGAAACAGGAAGAAAGTATGGAAAATAAAAATGGATTCAAAAGAGAGGGAGGCAGCGAGCTCTGGGAGAAGAGATATAAAGGAGAGAAGTGGAGAAAAGTTTCTGGAATACAAATGAATCAAATGTCATCTCACTCATCTGTAATTCAATGCTATCTTACTGAGCGGTAACCAGTGCTGTTGTTGCTCCTTTGATTCTTTGTGAAAACTGAATAAAACAGTTTAAAATGTACAAGTTTCTCCTCAGTCTGTGTGATTTTTTTATGTTTATTTTTTTGGACAGCCTGCTGTAGTTTTTAGTCGTTTTTTTCTCTTTTTATGATGTGTGTATTTAATATTAATTATAAAATCATATTAATATTAAATTCTGGCTGATCATATCATAGCATCAGCTTTGAATTGTAGTGTATTGATTTATTTAAAATTGCTTTTGGAGCCTTCATCACAGTGACAGAGATATAATTGTGGTTGTAAGAACTATTAAAATACATAAAATATAATGTACAGTTTATATATTTTGGTTAAGATGGTGATTCTGATTAATTTCGTGATCAGGATTTAACACAACTCCTTTTGTTACTTCAACTGTTTGGATTTGGACTTGGTGTCAGTCTAACGTCATCCACTACAACTTTATTTACACAACAAAAACGTTTATCACAGTAATATTCAGGAGAAGATTATCACAGGATACATACAATTTATAGGTAACATTGTTACTTGTCACAGGAGGAGGTCATTAGGTGGAGAGTGGGAATACAAAGTTCACAGTAAAGACTGAGGATGACATCCACGGCCCTCCACACACACACAATCTGTTCATGCAAAATCAAATGACTGAACAACTGAGTGCCTAAACAGCCATAACACAGCTATGATAAGAAAAATATTTATTTAAAAGTCACGGATGTCATCACAGGTGAACCTTTTTTTTCCTAAGATTAGATAAAATGTGTTGGAAAATTGGAATTATTGTGAAGTTCAGTTGTGTGTAGAAATGTGGTTTAAAAGAGACCGTTCCAGAGACTCAACTTAAATTGTATTGAAATGAAGTTCAATGTGTAAAAAGCTAGAAACTAACATGTTTTCATTGTTTCCACTCACTGAGAAATAAATAGGTAGAAGTGGTCAAAATTGTTCATGTTTTGCTATTTTGCAGATCAGGATCAGTAAAACTAAAACCAACATGGATTTTTATTAATTGATGAAATCCTTCATGCAAATCTATTCAACGGTCATTGGAGCTTCTCTTCACTTGTACATTTCTATGAGTTCTATGAGTTATTTCTACAAATTCTGTCATCGTCATCTGCTCCCGGGTATCTGGAGGGTCCGGGTCGTGGGGGCAGCAGCCTCAGCAAAGAGACCCAGACCGCCCTCTCCCCAGCCACTTCCACCAGCTCCTCCAGGGAGATCCCGAGGCGTTCCCAGGCCAGCCGAGAGATATAATCCCTCCAGGATGTCCTGGGTCGGCCTCGAGGTCGCCTCCTGGCAGGACGTGCCCGAAACACATCAGCTGGCTCCTCTCGACATGAAGGAGCAGCGGCTCTACTCCGAGTCCCTCCCGGATGATGGAGCTCCTCACCCTATCTCTCAGGCTATAAATTAGATATATTCTCCAATTCATCTGATTGTCTTAGGTTTTCAACACTGATCTGAGCTCCAGGCAGGATTTGTCACATCACTACCATGTTGGAATCAACAGGCATTGCTCATACGTCAGTGAAGGAGGTGTTGCATGGTGGTGCAGCAGGACAAAACTTTCAAAATGATCCTGAAAAAAATTAAATAAAATACAAAACTGTGTGCAGCCATTATCACAAAAGGTTTGCAACTAAAATAAAAAGTGTTTGGATTTTCAAAGATTTTCCAGTGACATGAGAGCAGTAGTTTTAACTCTGAGAATCAACCAAACCTGGTAAGTAAAGTTTTGGATGAAAAATTATTATCATACAGATTTTTTTAATCAAGAGAGAGAGTTTCAAACCCCGGCTGGAGGCAGGTTTTGTGGAATGATTTTAGGGAGGTTTTTCATTGAAGTCCTGTCACTGTGTGGACCATAGCAGTGGATAAATTACTTTTCAGTGTTTTCTACTCTGTGCCCTGAAGCCTTCTGTTATATTATGTCTGGTGAGACTGAGGGCGACTTACAAACCACTGTGGGATCTGAGGGTTTTCTTCCATGTGTCCCACAGGCTGGATGGGAGATGCTAAAATGCTGGAGGAACGACTACTCCCATCATCATGTTGTTGCTGGTGTCATATTTCCTTTTATTTTAGTAAAGGAATAAACAGGGGAGACGACCACGACTTCACACTGACAGCGTGTTTTTCCTGATATTATTGTTTAAATGCAGAACCATTGAAGCTTCAAATAAATTCATGTAGTTAAGTGTAGCTTTTAATAAAACTGAACACATTAGACGTAACGCTTTTACAGTGTGTCAGCATCCATCTGTCTCTTTCATAGCACACTCAGGCTGACGAGGGTCTGAAAACTGATTAATATTAAACGTACACGAACAGAGAAAATATACAGGAGCTCTCAACGGTCTGTTGAGGATGTTTATTTGTGTCCTATAAGTTGCTGTTTCTTAGATTGAACACTTTTGCATACAAAGTGTGTACAGGACATTGAAAACACAATTAATTTTACATTAGCCTGTCTGTGTATGGACTATGTACATGTACATTATGCAGCAGAGAGATGAAAGCACCAAAGCTTTCCATGTTTGCCTGAGGTACAAACAAACAACAAGGCACTCTGAATCTACCATATGATTCTGAATTTAAGCTGAACATGTTAAGTTGGATCAGAGTTCAAAGGCTCACTGAACGAATAGAAATTAAAATTTCTGCTGATGCCAGTTGTTGTTGTTGACTATTATTGTCCATGTGGACAATATTAGAGAACTGCACATCCAACAACTGTGATGATGACAAGAGTATGTACCGTATTTTCCGGACTATAAACAGCTACTTTTTTCTGACGCTTTGAACCCTTAAACGCCTCGCCTCTTACCGAGGTCAGGCGAAGTGAGGCGGCACCAGTGGAAAAGCACTGTAATTTCTCCAGGTAGACAGTACGGTTTCACATGTGCTCAGTGGGCATAAACTATGAAGTGCATATCTGTGGGACAGTTGAATGACCACATGTCTGATCCACAGCTGAAGCTTCCTTCTGTGGAGTGTAGAGATGATGAACATCTCCAGGGGTCCGTCCCAGAAAGTGGGTTTAGTGGCGAGCTCTGAGTGTGTTCCCCTGGAGATGAGGGAAACTTTTGGTTCCAGAAAGAGGAGTCATTTCAACTCAGTTACCATGGAAACCGACTCTGTGAACCTGCTTTTTTATCCAATTCCTACAAATACTGACAAATAAATGTTGCAGCCACAGCATGTTTCCCATATCCAAGTTCCCTGTGTCTGATCTTGTTTCTTGGTTTAACAGCAGAGCAGCATTGTTTGCATAACAGTGCTGGTCATTACATTAGGAGCTGGTTGGTATCAACAGGCTTCAAAAATGATCTGCTGTTAAGGTCCTAACATCTTTTATGTGTCTTCACTTTTCCAGTCCAGGGTCACAAAGAGGCTAGCAGTGGGTACAAGGAGGGGTGCACCCTGGACAGACTGCCAGGCCATCACAGGGCAAAACAGCCAAGTACACCATAGACTAGAAGAGACAAAGCTAATGTAACATCAACTGTTGGTTTGTAGACTTGCATTTTAAAGCCAGGAGTTTGAATGTTGGTTTGTTGAGCCAGAAGTGACATATTTGGGTATCAAGGGAGGAGTGAGGAGGTGGGTCCGACCCTTGAACCCGAGGTCACTGTCCAATGCGTATGAGACGTGAGTTCAGGGCTGGACTCATGCCCCGTCCACACGGAGACGGGTTTCAGTGTAAACGGCAAAGTTATTTATCGTTTACACCTTGCGTCCACACAGAGATGGAGATTTGGCAGCCGAAACCTTTTTGAAACCAGGTCCCAGAGTGGGAAAGTCTGAAGACACCACCCGCTGCATCTCCGTGTGGACGGCGAATACGCATTCTCCTGAAACGCTGCCGCTGTAGCCCCGCATCTGACCCTTAACTCGCCTGCGCAACCCCGACAACAACAGTAAAAATGGAGGAACACTGCGTCGCGTTAGTGTTGCAGCAGCTACTGAGATATTTTTGACTTTTACAGCAAAATCTTCTGAAACTACACAACTACTGTGAGCAACAAGTGTGTGTTGTTGTGGGTGTTGGTTTTACCTCGTATGAGTTTAATGCGCATGCTCCATGTCTTCTTCCTTGTTTTGGTGTGTTTCTGTGGCAGCGTTACAGCGCCACATACAGGCCTGGCAGATTGACTACAGCGTTTTTGGCGTTTTCATGTGGACGCAGATATAAATATCAGTTTTTGGGGTTTTCGTTTCGTCTCCCTGTGGACGGCGCCTATTGTCGATCAAATTAACCTCATCCCTAAGTATTCCCATGTTTGAAGCCTAATATCTACTTAATTAAAAATTATATTCTGATCCACCAAAAATGAGTAGGGTTAGGGTGGCCGGGTAAACAAGACAGAGTGGACATAAGTGGACAGAGGCAGAGCAGGTGAGGGGCAAATGAGACATGGATCAGGCAACAGCTATTACACAAGGATGTGTAAGGAATACAGGTGGTAGTAGATGAACTGAGCAGACGCTTCAATCTGACAGAATTGTTGTGGGAGACTGGATCATTGAGATAAGTTGCAGCTGCTGAAGGTCTGCTGTGGCTCCAACACACCTGTTTCCTCTCAAACACAACACTGAAGAAGCAGTGAGGGAGACACAGACCGGGGTGAAGAGGGAGCGTCAGGGGAGGCTGAAGCAGCAGATGTAACATCAGTACACACGGCGTGAAAACAACATCACACTGGATGCTTGCCAGGATTCAGACTTTCTTATGTTCATGTTATTAATATCCATTTCGAGGCCTTTTAGTTCTCTCACCTACAAAACATAGCTGGAGTGTGAGTGTGCAATTACATGAAAATGTGTGTTTTGAAGGAACAATAAACACACACAAGATCACACAACCACTTGAGTCGCATCTGT
>OOFC01041213.1:8980-20635 GCA_900323345.1 Pseudochromis fuscus | reverse complement strand
TCACATCACATCACATCACATCACAGCACATCACAGCACATCACAGCACATCACATCACATCACATCACATCACATCACAGCACAGCACAGCACATCACATCACATCACATCACATCACATCACATCACATCAGTCAGTCTCACACACACACACACACACACACACACACACACACACAGTAAATCCCAGCTGAAACCCAGCGTACAAATGAAGGACACGGTGAAACGCTGCAGGCGACACCACAACACGACCTGGACCTGAAGAGACTCTAATGAAGACCACCACTGATACCTGTCCTCCTCTAATGGTCTCAGTGGGACAGACACAGGGACACTCGTCCTTCCTGCATGGCTGCAGACGCTGACAGCACAGACACACTCAGATCTGCTTCACTGTATTTGAACAATAACTGAGAATGTGAAGCCTGTTGAATCCATCCCAGAGAGAGTGATGGACAGATGGACGTGGGCGTGAAGGTAGAAACACGAGGGGGACGTGTAGAGACAGAAACAAGAAAAATCACCTTCTCACTGTTCTTGTATTTGTCCCAGCTCTTCAGCATCTTCAGCCACTTGGCCGTCCGCTCCACCTCCGTGTGTTTTTGCTGCGGGAACAAGCGACACGTTAATAAGTTCACCTGCAGCAGTGGGACGCACACTCAGGACAGGACACACACAACAACACACAGGACACACAACAACACACAGGACACACAACAACACACAAGAATACACAGGACAACACAGGACACACACAACAACACACAGGACACACAACAACACACAGGACACACACAACAACACACAGGACACACACAACAACACACAGGACACACACAACAACACACAGGACACACACAACAACACACAGGACACACAACAACACACAGGACAGACAACAACACACAGGACACACAACAACACACAGGACAACACACAGCAACACAGAACAACACACAGGATAACACAACAACACACAGGACAACACACAGCAACACAGAACAACACACAGGATAACACACTACAACACAGGACGACACAGGACACACAACAACACACAGAACAACACACAGCAACACAGAACAACACACAGGATAACACAACAACACACAGGACAACACACAGCAACACAGAACAACACACAGGATAACACAACAACACACAACAACACAGGACAACACACATTTGATCAACACATTTCTTTTCTCTGAGTGTTGGTGACTGTGTTTCTCTCAAAGTATAAACTAAACTTTAACTTGAATGACGTCTGTTTCACGTTTCATTCATCATGTTGTAATTAACTAACCAGTTTCCTTTTCAGTTTGAAGTGAATCAGAAATAAACAGAAACATAAGAGCAGCTCTGTTCTCCGACCCTCGAGGTAACCGAGCTTTTCAAGCATAAACTCTTGTATTTCCCACGGGGCCTGAATGCAGCATTCAAGGTGTCGACACAGCTCCTCAGAAGGTGAAATAACAGGTTGTAAAAAACAAACTGACAAAACACTGTGAGGTGTTGAACAGGAAGGAAGAAAGAGACAAACTGAGAACATAGAGAATTAAAGTGATGATGCACTAGTTGTTTCAGACCATATTTGGACATGAAGGGAGGAGTGAGGAGGCGGGTCTGATCCTTGAACCTGAGGACACTGTCCAATGTGGATGAGACTGTCAGTCAAACTAACCCCGCCCCTAAAGCTTCTTCTTTGTGAAGCTTAATATCTACGTATTGATGAAATGATTTTCAGATGGTTTGAAAACACAACTGAACTTTTACAGCTTTAAACCAGAAATAAATACTGATGTGTCATTTACTGCGATCAATATTTATTGATATGAGAAGTTTCATGGTGATAACAGCCCTCAGACTCAGGAGGCTGAGGAAGTTTTACTTTGATTATTACATTTAAATCTAAATTAAATTTGCTAACAGCCACCAACATGGAGGAATATGATGAAAGTGCAATTTAAACCTGTCACATGACCAGTTATATTTCTGGTTGTTTGATCAGAAGAAGAAAGAAGGAGAAACTGCACTTTATATTGAATGGTTGTTTTTTGTACCAGTTACTGTTCTGAGTAAAGTATTTAAAGTACTTAAAATTTCACCTTAATTTACGTCTGTTCAGTTTGTTTTTTTGAATTGAAATTCAATTAAATGCATTTTTCCAGATATTAAAAGAGCTGAGTTTATAATGTTCATGCCTGTGTCTATTATTTGATTCAGTCGTCCACTAAAATCCATTTAAATTAAACAAAAGTTGCATTTTAGGGCAAATATTTTATGTGATTAAAATGCGATTAGTCGAGATTAATTAATTACAAAGCCTCTAATTAATTAGACTAATAATCGAGTCCCACCCCTAATAATAAAACATAATAATTTACAGTTGGATCCATAATGTTATTTCCAGCATCATGTAACTATTCTGTTATTATTGTTATTAGTCCAGTTGAATCCCTCAGACTCCAGATGCAGATTCATCTCCTTCACTGACAGTTTCTTTCAAAGCAGCTGTACAGATGTTTGTGTGAAGTGTTCGCTCACCTTCTCCTCCACCGAGTCGTAGGATGGAAGTTCATTCTCACTGTGGAGACATCAAAGAAACAGATGAGACTGAACCTGCACAGTATTTTGAGTGTTTTCATAAGTGAATGAATCACAGCCCGGTCAGACCCTCCCTGTGAGGACCATCAATCTGTCAGCTGGGAATCATCCTTCTGACAACTCAGGTTTGATGCTTTAAATATTTTCCATTGTTTCCAGAACAAACAGCAGAGCAGTGAGAGCTCGTCGCTTATCAGAAGCAGGAGCATCACACCAACAGGAAAACACTGATTGGACGTGTCTCCATCTTCTTTCTGTTTATCTGTGATTTGAAGTCTCTGTGGGAGACAGTCAGTGGAGAAACTGGATGAACGTTTGTGCTCCTGTTACTACCTGTGGTTCAGCACAATGATCAGTAAACAGAGAATACAGAGAAATACACTGCACTGCTGCCTTTGTACTTTCTGTTTGGTCTTTATGCACAACAAGTTAGAAAGTAAAAGTGAAGGAGAGTTCATTCACAGTGTTCTGTCTTTATCTCCCACAGTCACTTCAAGAAATAACCTCAGAGTACGAACAGAAACCTGCAGGTCTGTGGACTCAGTCTGATCCAGGAGTTTGATGTTTGGCCATGGTGGTTTTTTGGATCCAGAAGTGACCATATTTGGACATGAAGGGAGGAGTTAGGAGGCAGTGACAGGATCTGAACCAACTAACCACCAGGACTTGCACCAGCACAGAACTAACACCGGCTCTTGTTCGGTGGAAAGACGTATCTATGAGCCAAACTATCCAGATCGCCTCCTGGGGGCTGGTAGCAGTATAAGCCCCGCCCCCCTCCACATTAGCAGGTGGGACCAAAAGCAAAAAAGATAAAACCTGTTGTAAATCACTGAATGAGCTGTTTCTCAGTAAACAACTATTTTCACTGATGCTAATTGATGTCATCTGAAACTCAACAAGAAACAACAGCAATAAAAATAACTGGCAACTGTTACAACTGATTTATTATTCAAATTCAAAAGTAAATGCTCCAAGAACGTCCTGCTACCAAAATGTTGTTGTTATATAAGACAGTAAATTTAGTTTGTTGGGGGTTCACAGTTATTTCTCAGTCCAACTGTACAGTGACAGTTTCAGTGGTTTGAAACAAATGTAAAACTTCTCGTTTCATTTTTGTATTTTTCAGTTCAAACCACTTCAGATTTCCCTCTGCACTTTCTGTCCTCCCAGATTCTTCATCCTGAACCCTGCACAGAGATCCTGGCTCTTCTTCCTCCTCTGGTCTGTCCGGTCTACATCTTCCTCATCATCAATACCATCATCTTCTTCTTCTGTCCAGTCGGTGACCTTCACCCCGGGGTACTTCTGTCCCTGTCTTCAGCGATCAGACAATCCTGAGGTTTTCTTCACCCTCCATCGTGGCCTCTGGTCTGGATCGGACCACTGCGTCCTCACACTGATGCTCTGTGATTGTGGTTGACCAGGCTGCTCCTGCCTGCATGTGCCAGCTTAAATATAACTGCTGCTGAAGAGCCTCGCAGCGTCCTGACCGCCCGACCGACCCAGGCCGCAGACACACTCTGCTCCTCCTCAGCGACACTGCAGTCAGTGCTGAGGGGTTGATTTGACTTATTAAGATGATGGCAGGATGTGTTTACTCACTGGACGAAGCCGAAACGGTCGATGACTTTGTACAGGTTGTAGTTGGTGTCCTCCCACGGCTCCACCGTCGCCTCTTTACCCTGGAAACAAGACGTGGAAAAAGAAAAAGGATTAAAGAAATGAACTGTTCAACTGAGACTTGAGAGATAAACACTGTGCACAAAGTTTATGGACAATGATTGAAGTTCAAGACATTTGAGTTTTGTGAACCTGAGATGTGGTTTCCTGTTCGGGGCTCGAGAGAGGAGGTTCAAACACAGCATTTGTCAGCAGGTTTGAGTTAGTTTGATTGACAGGTCTGATCTCCAATGATTGACAGATGGTTTGGAGACTCATTCTCCAGTAAACTCATTCACATTGGACAGTGTCCTCAGGTTCAAGGGTCCGACCCGCCTCCTCACTCCTCCCTTCATATCCAAATATGGTCACTTCCTGCTCCAAACATGACCAAAAGCCAAACGTCTGGCTGAAAACTGCGACAGGTGATGTCACATTAGCATCATCCAGTCTATTTACAGTCTATGGTTTAGCTCCTCCTCCATCAGTCTGTAAAAACTCATTATCTTCCATTAAACTTCACTTTAACACAGTCGTCTGTTTCTTCCCCAACAAATAAAGATCAATACAAACCTCTAACACACACAGCTCCACTCCAACACTGGACTGAGACCAGCTACATTCTCTCCATGAGCCTCAGACTCTGGTAAAGACGAGTATTTCATGAAACTTTGTTGACAAGCCGGTGAATGTGAACAGTAATCTCATTTAGTTTCTCAGGTTGTTCTCTGAAATGGACTGAACAGCAGCTTCTGATTGAGCTCTAAATTACATGCCGCCCACGTCCCTCCGGGGGACAGAGAATCATGTTTTGATTGGCTGATAGATCACGAGTGGAGCCTCGACTCCGGCGCCCTTGGAAGAGTGTGGCGGCGAGAGAGTGTGTGTGTGTGTGTGTGTGTGTGTGAGCAGCCATTAACAGGTGTGAAATGAAAAGCCAGACGTCCACCTGCGTCACCATCTGACTGCAGCCGACTCAAATACTGATTCCAGTCGATTTATCGAGGATCAATGAAACAGAAAAACCCACAGGTGGTGAGAGGAGGACTGAACAGTGTGTGTGATGGAGGAGGAGGAGGAGGAGGAAGGTCACGGTATCATGGATCTAAAATCCTGAGCAGGTTCTGAATTATGTCCAGTTTCAGGCCTGAAGCACCAATTATTTTATTTCTTACTGTTTAAACTTTAACCAGAAAAACAGATTTAACGTCTCTTCTCCACGAGAGTCCGAGCAGGTCAGTGTCTCCATAACAATTAGATCATGAAGTATTAATACCAGTATTCATCTTCATACCAGTTGCAGGTCAAACTGGGGCAGTAATGGTCAGTTTTCAGTTTACTCCCAAGTCATTTAACTTGTTTTATTTGGTTTGTGAACATTGAGATTCAGCTGATCTTTGGTGATGAAGGAGCAGATTTTTTATTTTTTTTTATACAAGGTTTGGAGTTGTTAAAAGGATTAATCTGTTATTTTATGTTTAGATTTTATTTTATTGATTTACACCAATAAATACATAAATACATAAAAGTGGAAATTTCACAGTAAAATAAATAAAGTTTAGAAAAATACAGTAATTTTCCATTACATTACAATACAGGTTGTTATTTTATTTTTACATTAAATTTTGAGTAATTTTCTGTCTTTTAATGTTTAATAAAACATATTTGTACTTGTAAAAACAAAGAAACTGATAAAACATTTTATCAATTTTTAACCTATTCTACACTGATCTATGTGAAATTACAGAACAAACAAATTTGTGAATGTGTCATTTAAAAAAAAGTATTTACTTGAATTTATAGTTTTTAGTTCTATTTATAACACAAAAAATTATTTACACCATTATGATCACTAAATGTAACAAAAACTAATAAAAAGAATGTCTTGGTATATTTATTATTGATATATTTATAAATCATAGTGTGTATTTTACAAAGTACAGGGACATTTATTAAAAGTCTTTCGGCTTTGTTTCCCTCGCTGCAGATTCAAAAAGGAAGAATCTCTGGTTTTTATTGATTTGTACTTTCTTCTTTCTTCCTTCATTAAAACTTCAGCGAAGCTTCACAAACTGTTTTACATTCACAGTCAGATGAAGTCGACTCCGACACTTCATTCATCTGGAGACTCAAATCTCAGCCATTGATTTCAAATCCTGCAGAAACAACAGAAAACACTGAACCAACCTTCAGGCTGATTTTCTTTGTACGTTACATCAACTAAAGACTGAAACCATGACGACGGTGACGAGTCTGCTGCTGAATACAGATGAAGAATCCAACTTCCTGTTTCTGATCCGAGCTGAACTCAGGAAAACTTCAGTGTGAGGATGGAGGTCTGTGACGTCCCGGTTCTCCTGCTCGGTATCGTCCTGTGTTTGGATCAAATCTCCTCATTTCACTTCATCTGCTGCTGTTTGTTTATCTGCAGATTGTCTCGATTTGTTGAACTACAAACTAATTACAAAGGAAAGTGTGAGTCAGTTGTGTTGATTTGTTCTTTTAATTGAGGCGACGCTGCAGTCGTGTAAACAATCCTCAATAAACTGCAAAACAAGGAGTAAAACTATGAATTATACACAAGGGAAGTAATAATTTATGACCTGAATAAACAACAAAAGTAAAGTGTCGTCTGAATTTAGATGAGTACTTTTATCATTGTAATTTATGAAAGCAAAGAGACACCTGCAAAATTACCTCAGATACACTTGTTTATTTCAGTCTTATTAAATATTATAAATAAAATAAAATAAAAAGTAACAAATTTTACTGGATGTTTAAAGTATTTTCACAAGTTTTAAGAAGCAGTAAACCTCATTACAAAAACTAGGAAGTACTCAGAGTACAAACCTCCACCAAGGTATAATCCATCTGTACTGATGCTATAGACTGAACACTGCTGCCCTCTGCTGGTGACATAGCAACAGTATCTTTGACCAGTGTAGGAGATTATTAGGGATTTTTTTCAGACTGGATGTTTGTTGAGTATCTATTGATCTCTAAGTTTTCTATAAAGACTTGTTTAGTTTTGTCTGAAACTCTGAGTCTCTGATAGAAGATACAATGTTCAAAAATAAAGTCAAAAATTTCAAAAGAAAACGTATTTTTAGTGAAATGGTTTAATATGAAACTACTGCGGAAAATTTAGGAAAAATGATTCAGATTCAAAGAAATGAATTGTCAGTATCACAGAAAAAAATAAATTAAAAGTCTTAAATAAAGTCAAAACATTTACACAAATATTTTACAGACTGAACACTGTTGCCCTCTGGTGGTGAAATGTCAACACCACCCTGGTAAAACATTCACCTTGAAGGATTTCTGAGGATCACAGCCTCTGATATGGTCCAACAACACAACCTTTGTTCGACAATCTGAATACCATCAACTATAAAACTGTTTCACTACGACCAGACGTTCCTGATTCCCTGCAGAGTGTGAGACCTTAGATATGGTATAAAATATTCTTCCTACAGTAACAGTGAAGGTTCCTCAGGTCAGTCCGACCGTCTGAGCAGATGTTGAAGCTGAATATGTTAAAATTCCTCCTTGTCGTCCACACCCAGCTCCAGTTAAATAAATAACTCCAACACACACAAGAAGAATTTCAAACACCTCAGTGTTTTATTTTCCCTCCTCACACACCACATGTATGAGTGAGTGTCTGTGTGTGTGTGTGTTCATCATCGCTTTCTGCTTTAAATCGATTTCTGGCTGAAATTAAAGCGGCGCTCCGGCGGCTCAGCTGTGATTGTGCGTCGCTGCAGATCTCTGATCGACTGCACAATTCAATCACGTGTGGTTTATTTCAGAGCTGCTGTTCAGGGCTTCTGCAGTTTATTAAAATAACTACTGAGGAATAAATCAGAGGCTCCTCATCTTCCTCTGCCTCAGATCCTCAGTATAAGGATTTTCCTGTTTGTGCCCTGGTGTTAGAAGAGATGTACGCAGTTCAAACGCAGCGACTTCCCTCCTCACATTGTTTAAATCACAATAAATTCAGGCTCCTGAGGATATGAAGCTGTTAATTTGATCAGAATTGTCATTTATTACCAAAGTTTGATCAGTGAGGAGTAAAATTGAATCGGCGTCAGTGAGCCAAAAAGCTTGTAGCATGTTTGTGCCGAGATCTAAGATCAGTGGTGACTGACTGTTCATTTAACAAACATGCTGTGGGGGCATGTACAGAAAACACAGCATCATGCTCGTGTGTGAATCGTCGTATTTTGAGGCTGAAACACAGTAAAAATGTTGAAGAGATTAAAAGTGCGGCTCCATTTTATCAAGCATGACGCTGATAGCAACAAGGACATCACAACGAACTCCTGTTCAGCTGAGACCAGCTACACGGTCAGTGATGTAAATGATGGAGGAGGCTCTGGGTCTCAGAAGTGAAGCCAATGAAGTAAAATACAACCAATGGCCACTAGATGCTAGTTACAAAAAGCTCACGCTGACTTCACTCCATGAAATCCATCCATTGTTTGTTCCTATGTGTGGGTCAGCATCATGGAGGAAGCAGATGTCCAGATATCTGTCCTCAGAAACTTCCTCCAGCTCCTCCAGCTGCTCCCAGGCCGACTGAGAGATATAATCCCTGCAGTGAGTCCGTCCAGTTGGTAAACCTCCAGCGGTGAGGGGCATCAACCAATCAGAGGCCAGGACCACCTCAACTGAATGTCTGAACTCCTTCACCCAATCATGCAGAGTGAGGCGAAGATCTCATCAGGGCCTTGTGGTGGCCGAGGTGGTCCAGGGATCTCAACAACATGGGGAGACCATGTGGACACCTGCAGGGTCCATTACAGGGTTTGGGCGACCGTGGTGCAGGGATGTCACTTTTTACTCAATGTTCAAATACTTGTTTGTGCGTGGGGTGAAAAATTAGTATTCTAACATCAGACCATTTCCAGTTCTATGGAGTTAATTTAGTCTCAAAAGTCACACAGGTGCATAATTTGAATGTATTCAAGTGAATTACGGGTCTGTGGTGGTGTCACTCGACCCTGCAACAGGAACAGGCGTTGAAGCCAGCTGCAGAAACAGGCGGCAGACTGGGCCGAGAGGATTCATCATCAGAAAACAAAACTCTTCATTTCTGCACGAAGACACAAAGTCGGTCTTAATATCCACAAATTAAAACAACAGGAGGGGCGAGTGTGTGCGGTCGGCGTGATAACCGACTCTATTAAACTCCTCCCATCCCCGACAGCGACAATGACACTGATTCAGCTCTGATTGTGCCAAACACACTCATTTAAACACACACACACACACACACACACACACACACACACATCCATCATCTCAGCTCTCCACGGTCTCTTCACTCCTAATGAGGCAGGCTGATTATGCAGCCTGCTGGACTAAATTAAAAAGACTAATTTACAAACGGAGCGTGGTGGGCTGGTCCGACTGATACCGCCGGGCTGTGAAATAGACGTGTCACACACACACACACACACACACACACACACACACACACACACACACAGAGTCCAGTGTGACTACATGAACGTATCTACATCTCTGAGGAAAACACTGCTGTGAGGATTTTAAGAAAAATAACATTTCACCTTCATCCTTTTTCTCATGTATGTAGAACAGACATTAGGGAGTAATCAATAAAACTCTGACAGGTTTCCAGACGTCATCACAGACGTTGTAGAGTATTGATTAAATACACACAAACACACTCTTGGTTAAGAATAAATGGATCTAAATCACAGCCATTTATGAAAATGTTTATGCAGCACCCAGCGGCAGATTCAGGACACCACACACTGTTATTATTGTGTTTCAGAGGCAGTAAGGTGGTGATTCATGGAGGATTTATTTCACTGAAGTTTGGAGGAGTCACTGCACGAGTGAATGAGCGAGTGGAGTTTAACTGAGGACGACCACAAGAAGAAAACTGTCGTGAGTTACGGCTTCAACACGTGGGTTTGTTTATCGTACCTTGTCATATTTGGCGACGATCTCCGCTCGCTCCTGGTCGAGTTTCACTGCCGCATCCTGCTCGGTATCAGACGCTGGAGAGGAAACAGAAGAAAAGATGAATCAGTATCATCAGGATAAAAACTTCAACCGCGAACACACTGAGGAGAAAACAGGAGAATCCAGTTTGTTTTCCCAACGAGCTGAAGTGAACAACGTGTGTGGTGCTTAGTTTTAGTTCTGAGTTTAGACAAAGGTACGCTAACATTTAAAAACGTGCATGACAGTATGCTAAGATAGCATTTCTTCATCTGCATGAGCTGCCACCTTTAGATCAACTGTAGTTACTTCACGTTGGACATGTGGTGATTTATCCAACATGGATGTGTAAAAAACTGCAGTTCCTCGAATGTCCACTTGAGGCACCAAAAGGGAGTCAATCCCCACAAACCTCAATCGTAAAAATTTTACAGCAGAATTATGATCTTTACAGCCTGGTACAAAAAACTGTCACGATAACTGTATTTTTAATATAATCCAGTCGTTTAAATTGTATTACAGCTTAAAGTTATTTATAAATAAGGGTGTGGCATCTGCAAGTGACAGATGGGTGTTTTCAAAAGGTCAAGTTTGAACTAACTCAAAATGACCAGTATGTCATTCTGAATAACATTAGCTTAGTTTATTGATAGGTCAACAGGGTACGCAATAGGTCGAACTGACAGAAAAGAGCGCCCTCTGCTGGATCACAAGCAAAACTCCTTCAAATGGTCTGATGTGCTGCCTACATTTGGAGAAGGATGAATATAAAACCCCAGCTCCTCCCACTCGTCCAAATATGGTCACTTCAGGCTCAGAAAAACTAAGAGGCTGTGAGCCAAATACCAAAGTCTTGGCTTCAAAATGCCACAAGCTAATAAGTAACATTAGGGTAACTATGTCTGTCATTTATATACAAAGTATGATCTGAACCAAAACTGGAGGGAATTCAGTCATAGCCACACTGCACACATGGACCCACCAAGGCCAACACCTTCAACAGATGCCATTAGCTTTGTTACAAACAGGAAGATTGTTACTTAATCCTGGCAAAGACACTGACACTCATGTAAAAAATCTTCAAAGTAGGTGAACTAATCCTGGTAAACACACTGTATGCTGAGCAGCAGCTCGGTGAAGAAAGTTTTCTCGACTGTTAAAAGTGTCTAAACTCAGTTTTTGCTGCACACACATCAGATTACTCGGCCATCACAGACTGACTTTGTGTTACTGCAGCTCTGCTTCACTGTGCCAAGAGGCGACGTGGAGAACACACACACACACACACACACACACACACACACACACACACACACACACACACACACACACACACACACACACACAGGGCCACTATGGCACAGGTGCTGAAATATTTTTTGGGGATAGGAATATTTTTGGTTTGATTTA
>OOFC01041211.1:0-23698 GCA_900323345.1 Pseudochromis fuscus | reverse complement strand
TTTCAGATTAAAATACCACATTAACAGGAAGCAGACGTTAGTCGGGGATTGACTCGGGCACTGAGAACAATACAGCAATGTACTGATATTAGAAAATGTACTTTTACTTTGTACTTTGGAATATTTAAGTATTTCTAAATGCATGTACTTTTGAATACTTTAGTATCTTAACTTGAGTAACACTTTGATCAATTACTTTAATTGGTAGTTGAGTAAGATTTGACCATGAGTATCAGTACTTTGACTCAAGTACTGAAGTTGAGTACTTTGTCCACCACAGTTTTTTAGGATGTATGTTTCACCTGTGTACTTTGAAAAACATCAAATATTAATCTTCAAAGACGTACTAGACTCAGCATGTCTTCCTCTCTGTATCTGATAGACAGGTGTGGTGCAGGTGAACAGACCACTGGACAGAGAGCGAGTGGCAGAGTACAAGCTCACCATCACCGTCAAAGACAACCCAGAGAACCCCCGCATCGCTCGCAGGGTAAAGCAACACCACTGTCCATGTGGTGCAAGTTCTTCCAACCCTAGCTCACAGAGAGACCATAGAAATGATCAGAAATCAGTGCCAGTGATGTGAAATGCTGCTGCTTTTCATCACTGCTTTTAGGAGTGTTGTAAGTTTTTAAGTACACCCACCACTTTTGCACCAGTTCTTCCACAAATGGCACCAAAATGTAGCCATTAATGTTTCTCACAAAATCGTTTAGTATAATGCAGGGTGCCCAACCCTGGTCCTCAGGGCCACTATCCTGCATGTTTTAGATGTGTCCCTCTTCCAACACCTGATTCAGATGATCAGGATGGTGATCAGCCTTCTGCAGAGCTGATGATCAGCTGATCATTCGGCCCCGAGGACCAGGGTTGGGCACCCCTGCTGTAATGTAATGAGTCTTTGCTTCAGGGGTAGCATTTTTTTATTGATTAAATCAAGACAAAACATGATTGATATAACACTGATACACATGTAACCAGTACATTAAACAGAAACTGGGGGATGAGTTGAACTGGATGGATTTATAGGATGTAGTAAAACAAAAGAAACTGACAACCCTCTCCTCATAGTCTTACCTCCCCTCTCTATTTATGTTTTCATATTGTATACTGTATACTGTCATATTGTGTAATGTATAAAAGATATCATACAAATGACACCTGCAGTACGATATAGCATGTGTGTAGGAGCATCTGCACCACAAATTCATCTAAAGGAATTCAAAAAATGTCTGATTCTTAATGCAGGTGTCTAGTGATTTAGACAAACAACCTGTCCAATCTTTGGCCACTATTGTAGATTTTGGGCATTTTTTATGGGCAAGACACAAAACAAACACCTTTCAAACTGCACTTAAAAGATACATCTACAAAGACAATAAAGTAACAGGGTTTGTGGGAAAGGTGAGAAACTGTTGTTGCCAATAGTCGTAAACAAGTTAACCACTAAGACTGATGCTCTGTTGGAGGGTACAGCTGCAAAACCTGTCCTCTTACGCTTCATAACAGTGGAGTGCTCTGTTGTATGTTGTCTCCTTAACTGTCTTTTTATACTTGATCCCTCTTCTGCTTCACACCAGGATTCAGACCTTTTGGTCATCACCATTTTGGATGAGAATGACAACAGGCCTCTTTTCACCAGGAGCAGCTACAGGGCTGAAATCACTGAAAACTCTGCAGCAGGTAGCGTCCAAGTCTATGTGTGTGTGTGTGTGTGTGTGTGTGTGTGTGCGCGCCTTTCTCTTTCCCCTGAGTAGGGCGATCTATAATTGCAGCACAGAGCAGCGTGCCGAGCTGAACACTGTCTGCAACACTGTCTCTCTCACTTCCTGACTTTGTTTACATGCAGCTCATGTAGGGAGAAGACTTTTTTTCACTTTTTACGTAGATATGTGCGGTAGGACTGGCAGCTTTACATTTTGAATTCCCTTTAGAGCCTTAAATAAAGTTAAAACCCGTGGCTCAGTGGAGGTGTGAGTTCATATCAGATTCTTTGCCTTCTTTCAAAGTTAGCCCAATTCTCCATGAAGTTATCAGAGCGCTGGCAGAAACATTTCACTTTCATCTGCTGATTTAACCTGAGCTACAATGGAAAGCGTAGCTGTTTCCAAGACTCTCAAGTCAGATCCACGTGGTAATTGGCAGCAGATGCCACAGGTGGTTCACTGACTGACTTGTTCTGTAAAAGATTCAAACCAGTTAGGATCCGTTCAGTTCTTTGTGACTTTCCATTGTTATTTTGAACTGTAACTTCAGGACTGTGAATCAAAAGGTCTCCACTTCTTGTTATCTCTACATGTCCTTCAGGCAGCACTGTGACAGTTCTCAATGGGCCGGTTCTGGCAAAAGACAGAGACATTGGACCTAATGCTGTGGTGAAGTACCGCCTGCTGGGAGCGAGGGTGGACCTCTTTACTGTGGACCCCATTACTGGTAACATTTTGATTCTTTAGCAAGAAGACAGACAAGAAGATGTTTTAAAAACGGCATTGCTGAGATGACTGTTTTCATGTGTCCCTCCAGGTGTTATACATGTGCGTCATGGAGCAAAGTTGGATCGTGAGGCGTTTCAGGAGCCTCGGGTCGAGCTGTTTCTGGTTGCAGAGGACATTGGAGGTTTAAACAACAGTGTCCCGCTCACAGTAACCATCCTGGACCAGAATGACAACCCTCCTGTCTTCAGCCCGTCCAGCTTCAGTGTTCGACTCCCTGAGAACAGCCCCACCGGTACGTGCTTGGTCTGGTTTGTATGAGTGAGTGTGCTGGTGGGAGTACGACTCCCCCACAGCCTCCCCACTGAGTGAGGGTTTACACAGAACCGTGTGGCTGCGCTCACTGCTTTGTCTCCTCCAGGTGTGGTGGTGACCCAACTGTCTGCCACCGACGCCGACTCCGGCTCTAACGGCTGGCTGATGTATCGGTTGGAGAGCGGTGCCCAGGACCGTTTTGTGGTCGACTCGCTCTCTGGCGCCGTCTTAGTGGGCAACACCACGCTTGACCGAGAAGATCGTGGGTCATACCGCCTTGTCGTCATGGCAACTGATCGTGGCACACCCCCTCTGTCAGGCACAGCCACCCTAACAGTCATCCTGGACGATGTCAATGACTCACGGCCGCGTTTTCTTGAGCATTTGAACATGATAAACGTCAATGAGTCCACTCCGCCTGGCGTGGTGGTGGCCACGCTGACCGCCGAGGACCCCGACCTGCATCCCCGACTGGAGTATTACATCATCTCAGTGGAAGCAAAGGATGATGGGAACAACCCAGTGGATGGCCTGCAGGAGTCCTTTGGCATTGATTTACACACTGGTACACCATGGATTTCTAACACAGTTAATTTAACACTGATTTAACTTGTGCTTTGACTAATTATGTTGGTTTACTTATATGCTGAATACTTTGAATCTTACTTTTGGGAAAATAGTTATCTGTCAACGAGCTTAAATTTGAACCTTTCAGCATTGGTTTGTTTGTTAGAAACATTGTGGAAAAACTACTGAACAGATTTTAATACTTGTTGAGAAATCAGGTATTATCATAGACTGTATATAGAAATGGACCAAGCAAGCATGACGTCATTTGTTGTTTTGGACTCATGACCAGAAATGACCATATTTGTATATGACAGAAGGTGGATGGATAGATTAATAGAGTATTAATCCCGAGGGAAATTCAGTGAGGCAGTGGGTCTGATCCAAGGTCACTGTGTGAGACTCAACTTCAGCAGTCTCACTGGAAAGCAGACCTGTCAATCAGACTAGCCCCGCCCCTAACTCCTCCCCCCATATCTCTGAGAAGAAGAGTTGACTTTATCTGATGACATCAGAATGACTTGTGGAGAAATGTATGGACTGATTTTTGAATTGAAGTCAGTTGGAGGCAGAGTTTTTTGGAGCCGGCATCAAGTGGCCGTCAGGAGTATTGCACTTTCTTGCACTTCTGCATTGGCCTAATTTCTTAGGCCCACTGGCTTTGTCCTTTTCTGTATACAGTCTACGAGTATTACCTAGGTAAGAAATTATTACATTTGAGATCAGAGGATGAGATCGTGTCCAAAATAAATTCCAAAATCCCCCAAAATTCCTATTGGTTATAACGGACCAATGTTTAAACAGATAGTGTTGCTATTTCACTACAAGAGGGCAGCAGTGTTCAGTCATTAGCATTAGTGCAGCTGGATTATAGCTTGTTGGAGGTTTGGGCTCTCTAATTTTCTAGTTACATACGTTTTGATACATTTTCAGGTGCAGTATTTGTCCGCAACCCACTCAACAGAGAGCTGGTAGCTACGTTTGAGATCATAGTGTCTGTCCATGACAACGCCAGTGAAGTCATTGACAAGTCAGGAAGTGTTCCCAATGGTATGCCCATATTATAATTTGTATTCAGTTTCATTTCCCCCCTCCTTGCAGTCTCTAATACCACGGTTTTCTCCTGTTTAGCAAGACTAACCATCAACGTGTTGGACGTGAATGACAATGCTCCTCGTTTTCGGCCCTTTGGAGTTTCCAACTTCACTGAGAAAATTTTAGAAGGAGCCCAGCCAGGCACAACGCTGCTGTCGGTGTCAGCTGTGGACCCAGACAAAGGTCCCAACGGCCAGGTCATCTACCAGCTGCTGCACCTGCCTCGAGGGGGTTATGTTAGACTGGAGGACCCCTCCACTGGTATGACAACAAATCTGCTGTAGTCAAAATACTCCAGTGAAAAATTTAGTTTCCTTCCAAACCAATTCGGACTTTCTGATGAATTCTAACTGTAAGTATCACTATGAATTGTTCAGGTAAGATCGTAGCCAACCAGACGGTGGATTTTGAGCAGGTACAGTGGCTGAATTTCACAATTCGGGCTCAGGACCACGGCACTCCTCCCAGGATCGCTGAGCTGCCGGTTTATCTGCGCATTGTGGATGTCAATGACAACAACCCTGTGTTTCTGCAGCCCTCATATCAGGTACAGAGCAGGAGGTTAACAAGTATGTTGTGGTTTCTCCTTTAAGTAGAAACAGAAGGTGCACACAGAGGACATATTAGCTTGTCAGGAAAAGCACAGGTGCAACTAATAACACACATCATAGCCCCAGGGATGCCACTGGTATTAATCTAATTACTTACACGTGTGTTTCACAAGTCAAAATGACACGAAGTCCCATTAAACACGAGGCTGAAAGTAACAAGCTGAACTAAATAGAGTAAAGCAGGATGTCATGTCTTCAGCTTCTTTAAGTACAGAGGTGAAAAAAGTAAGATTTATTATAAAGTGAAGTGTCAGAAAACACAGCTGCCACTCTTTATCTTTGCACCATCCCCGAGTTAAGTCTGTTGCTGTGTTTGTAGGAGCCTGTGTTTGAGAATGTGGACCTGGGAACCGTCATAGTTCGGGTCAGTGCCACAGACGCTGACTCCGGCCTCTTTGCAGTCATTGAGTACAGCCTGGTTGACGGGGAGGGCAAGTTTGGCATCAGACCATCCACTGTAAGTGAACACACTCATCAGCACAACTCCATCACAGCTGCAACGTGTTTCTGTGTTTTTGCTATTTCTTATGAAACCACAGTTCATTTATCGGCCTCCCATGAAGTGGATGAGCTGGTTTCAGAGCAGCTGCAGGAACTGTACTTCCCATTGTGAGAGTGTTTTTCAGAAAGGCTGAACCAAAGATCTTTGAAACTTTTTGAACTGCAGCATCCACAAAAATGTTAAAAATGTCCATTTTGGTGAACTCAGACAAAAGATAAACATTTACTGACTGGTGAGAAGTGGTGTGCTGTGTCTTCTCTCCGCATCATGCTGAACATTGTCCAATCTGGAAATGCGACTTTAAACAAAGCATTTCAAGTGGACTAAGGACAATACACGTTTGACCTCCATTCCCAAATAATGTCCACTCCCAGTCACTGCTTACAGTGCTTCCTTCCTCATCATTCCTCCTTCACTGTGTCAGGGAGAAATCTACATCCTCTCCCCGCTGGACAGAGAGACAAAGGACCACTACACTTTAACCGCCGTGGCCCGGGACAACCCAGGCGGCAGCTCCAACAACAGACGAGAGAACTCTGTCCAGGTAGAAATCATGGGCTGCACATGTGTCTGGATCCTCTGTTAATCAGGATTTGGTTTTATATCTTAATACTGTTCAGATTTTTGCCTGATTTACTGAACCTCTGTGTAAAAGATAAATGTAAATATGACAGAACAGGCCAGTTTAAAGAGGATACTTGACAGTTTTATAGTGTTGTATGTTCATACTACACATGGCCAGAGCTGCAGATCATGAACTGAAGTGATGTTCCCGTTATCTGTGAGAAAACTGGTTATGTTCCCTACCACAGTACACAACATGTTCTCCAAATATCCTCCTCAATATTATCAGATTTATTTATTTCATGTACTGCAGCATATGAATAACCACTGGTGCACAGAGAAACTGACAGCTGGGATAGGCTCCAGCAGACCCCTGTGACCCTAGTGAGGAATAAGCAGGTATAGAAAATGGATGGATGGATGGATGGCACAGAGAAACTGTACAGTGGTTAACATTTGAATAGCTTCAGTATTCCCCCACAGTCGACATTTTCCAATGTCTCCCACACGTCCATACATTAATATGGACAGACACAGAAAACATGTTACTTCCAACTTGTCAATAAAACTGTAATCCAGCCTTCTGCTCCACGATCAGCTGCTAATGGGAGGATGAAATAATGAACTAAATAAACGGCCGTTATAAGTTAAATAGAAACTTTTTTGTAACTGCAGTTTCTGCAAACTCCTGTAGAGGAGATCAAGACTATGAACTGAAGCTGGAGCTGAGCGTAACTGGTCCTCTTGAAGTGTCTCCAGGTCTATGAAAAACCTTTTTGTGGTTTTTGTTGTCTGCAAGTTGTCACAGTTAAGTCAAGAATAACAAATACTTCATCCGGACATCACAGTGCTGATAACAGTGTATTACTGACCATGTGTTTGAGGTAGATACTGATATCAGTATTTCAGACATTAAGAATATTTATTCAAAGAATGTTTTTCATTTGTTGTTGTAGCCAAGATAAGCTCTGAGAAGGACAACAACGATAACCAGTCAGTGTTTTCAGGTGGACAAAAACGTACATATCAAACTCCTCTTCCTCCGTAACGTTGGAGCTGTAATTCCTTAATATTACTGACAAATGTTTCCTGTACCCTGAATATGAGTTTGGTGTCACGTCAGGTCCTGGTGACAGTCCTCGACATCAACGATTACCGACCACGTTTTACGGAGCGAGTGTTCAACACCAGTGTATTTGAGAACGAGCCCAGTGGTACGTCTGTCATAACGGTGAAGGCCACTGACCTGGATGAAGGAGAGAACGGTGCAGTGCTCTACAGCATGCTGGGACCCCATTCAGGTATCAATGGAGGAATCAAAGCTTCAGCAGGGTCAGCTACCTGAATACACACACTGAAGGCACTAGCCTGAGAAAGTACAATTATTCACTAGTGTTTTTTAACAATTTAATTGTTAAGTGGGGTTTAGAGGGAAGAACAGAACGCACAACAACAGACAGGCTGTGGCAACAAAAGGAAGCTTTACTCAGAAAAAGCTGTTTCAAAATACAAAAGGCAGGAAAACAAATCAGTGGGAGGAGGCTTAGAGTCCAAAATACAGAGAAAATCCAGAAAGCAGGCGAGGCATGAACTGAAGAAAAATACAGGATGCTGGAAAGCAATGGCACACAACAGAGAGAGGACGGCTGTGGGAGTATTGACTGAGGAGCTGATGAGCAGAGGGATGGAGAGTCTCAGGTAGAGTGAGAGTGGCTGGTTTGAGGAGACAGGAATAATGGGTCAGAAAAAAGTAGAATACAAAAGGTTAATCTTTCCAGAGGTTCTCCCTTAAATAGTCTCCTCCCTGTGATACTTTTTATTACACTGGTCCAGAGAAGGATGCTCAAAGGGATAAATCACATGTAGTCAGTTATGGCTCAGCATCTATATCTGCACGTCATCCCTCCCTGACCTTTCTCCGTGTCTGTACAGATGCGTTCTCCCTGGATCCGAACACCGGACTGGTGCGTTCTCGCCGTCTGCTTCAGTCCTCAGAACGTTTCAACCTCACGGTGGTGGCTACAGACCAGGGCCGCCCTCCTCTGTGGGGCACGGCAGACCTCATCATCATCGTCATAGATGTCAACGACAACAGACCTGTGTTTGTCAGACCAGCGAATGGAACCATCATCCACATCTCAGAGGTGTGTGCATTCATCTCCCTCTGTCTTATTATGGTCTGGGATGCACATGTGTAAAAATCATAAATGATGTGCATTTATACAGAGCTGCTTTGACGTAACCCTGGTCTCCAGAGCCCTTTATTTTCTAAAACCTCTCACCCATTCACACACACACAGACACACACAGACACACTCACTCACACACACACTCACACACACACACACACACACACACACACACAAAGCTGCCATGTTGGGCAGATCGTCCTGTTTTTTCAGTCCTGTACCTGAAGTGTACTCCGATGCTCTTCCTGTCTTTTATTCAGATTCACAGTGTGTGTAACAGCTTCCTCCCTGTGAGACTCACTACAACAGTTTTAAAGGATTCTGATGGTTACACGATGAGTCAGTGGTTGGCCTCGTAGCATAGTGTATAGTATATTGCTCTGAAGATATCTCCACAGTTTACCACACACTTAGTTCAGTTTGATCATCCACTTGGTGTCTGCTCTCCGTGCAGGAGCAGCCTCCGGGCCTGCCGGTGTACGAGGTGCACGCCACAGACTCTGACGAGGGGGTGAATGGAGAGGTCCGCTACGCCTTCCTGCAGACAGGAGCAGGTAACAGAGACTGGGAGAACTTCCACATCGATGCCATGTCTGGAGTCATCACTACAACTGTGAAGCTGGACCGAGAGAAACAGGCCCTCCACAGCGTGAGTCTGCTGTGTGTGTGTGTGTGTGTGTGTGTGTGTGTGTGTGTGTGGTTGGTAGAACTGTAGGTGTGAGTGTTCCTAACCTTCTTCAAATGACTCTCTCAGCTTATCATTGTGGCCCGTGACATGGGCCAGCCAGTGCCTTATGAGACCACACAGCCTCTGCAGGTGGCGCTGTTGGACATCGACGACAACGAACCCGTCTTCCTCAAACCACCGGTGAGTGTCGAGCTGTCTGAATGAGCCCTGATGTGGTAATCTGCTGTTACACTGATTGTGTTGTGATGGTTTACCCTGGTCCCACCTCACAGCGTGGCAGCTTGCCTTACCAGAAGCTGACAGTGCCTGAGCACTCCCCTCCAGGTACCGTGGTGGGGAACATAACCAGAGCTGTGGACGCCGATGAGGGCTCCAATGCTGTCGTCTACTATTTTATTGCAGGTGATGTGATGTCCTTCAAACGTGGTTTCATCTTGTGTGATTTTATGGTGAAAATGTATTATAAACATAGTCTGCACATAGAAATGGACGATACAACCAGGTCCAGAACATAAGGCCAATGGTGAAGTGCAAAAAGTGTAATACCACCGACAGCCACTAGATGCTGGCTCCAAAAATTGATTTTTCATCATGAAGTAGATTTTAGGCTTTAAGAAAAGGAAGATGGAGGGCTGTGGTTAGTGTGAGCGACAGGTCTAGTCTCCACTGAGAGAAGCTGAAACCAAACCGGGACATATCCACATTGGACAGTGTCGTCAGGTTCAAGGGTCAGACCCCTGCCTCACTCCTTTCATATCCAAATATGGTTACTTCTGGCAAACAACAGACTTGGCCACGTTCAAATGTCGATCTCCAGCTTCAAGATGCGAGTCCAAAACCCAGCGGTTCACCTTTGTCCGTTCTACATACTGTGATTACCAAGCTTCCCCTTCACTTCCACACTGAGGTCCTGGGTTCAGGATGACAGGATGAGGAGTGTATTGTGTATCCATTGTGTGGTCACATGAAAGCCCTCGGGATTAATAGGACATTTGTATGGATCCATCTGTCTTTCGTATTCAAAGCTGATAATTAGTGCTGAATGTAAGTGATTACTGATCTGTTCCACCTCCTCCTGAAGGCGGGAACAGCGACGGAAACTTTGGCTTGAGTCTAGATGGAGAGCTGAAGTTGCACAAGGACCTGGACCGGGAGGAGATCCCAGTCTACTCCATTATCATCAAGGCCTCCAGCAACAGGAGCTGGACTCCTCCCAGGGGTCAGAGGTCTCTACGGGCTCGAGCTCTGGATCCTGCTCGTGACCCTAGCCTGCTGGAAGTCCGCATTGAACTGGATGACATCAACGACCAGAAACCACGCTTCATTAAGGCGGAGTACACCGCAGGTAACGTGCACTCCTGTGTGTGTGTGTGTGTGTGTGCTGGTCTGTCTAAGGTCACTTGAATCTTCTCTCTTTGCTTCTCTCCTTTCAGGAGTTGCAGCAAATGCCAAAGTGGGCTCCGAGCTCATCAAGGTGGTGGCTGTAGATAATGACATCGGGAACAACAGCCTGGTCCAATATCACATCGTGACCATTCGCTACTTCCAGTCTCAGAGCAACGGGAGCGAAGACGTCGGCAGCATCTTCACCGTCGGTGAGCTCTGCTGATTTCAGGCTGTTTTATTGAAATATTACAACACAACGTGGAGAGATTAGTAGTTTGGTTCAACACGCTGCACAGATCCACCAACATGCAGTGTTTGCCCTGACAAAAAAGCACAAGGACTAATTTAGGAACTTGAATTATACACAAAACTAAATCCATCTCACAACCTGGTTCAGTGAATCTAACCCAACAGTGTCGCAGTGTAACCGTTATTTCATAATGCCTAGTGAAATAACTGAAAATAGGTATTTAAAAAAATCGGTTCACAGCTTATTTTAAAGGATAAAACTGGCACCATTTTGTATTTGTTGTGTTACCTCCTTCCATTAAACCAACAATTGCAAAGCTCTGTGACAGTGGAGCCTGTCAGGCTCTGGATACAAGATACTGCACAAGGAACAAAATAGGAAATTATAGAAGAAACACAAAACATGAAATGGTTTCGATAAAACTGACGTAACAAAGAGCAGCAGAGGAAATCAACAGGATCTGAGTCACACATTTTCTGCTGCCAGTTCTTCCAGTTTGATTTCATGTCTCCCATTGAGCATACACATGTACAGCACGTATGAAAACTCAGTGTCACTGTTCCCACAGGTTTGACCGATGGAATCATTCGCACCTACGACCTCTTCACAGCCTACAGCCCCGGATACTTCCAGCTCGAGATTCTGGCGTGCGACTTCGCCGGACACAGTACGACCACCAACGTGAACATCTACATCCTCCGGGACGACCAGAGGGTCAAGATTGTGTTCAATGAGATCCCCGATCTGGTTCGTGAAAACCAGGAAGCATTCATCAAATTACTGTCCAACATCACGGGTGCTATTGTCAACCTGGATGACATTCAGGTTTGTTTATTTATAAAAATGCTTCTTTCTTTCTTTTTTTCAGTTTTGTATATTGTGTTACTGTATAATCTGCTGTATAATCACCCTGGTGTCACTCTCCTATGATCCAGTTCCATGTGGACAAGAGGGGTAAGGTGAACTATTCTCAGACCGACATGCTCATCCACGTCGTCAACAATCAAACCAACACCATCCTCGACGTGGGAAGGTCTGCTCAGCCTCCATTAATTCAACTGTGCTACACTGCCATTCACGCTGTCTTTACCAGTGAGTCCTGTCTCTGCACTGAGCCTCGCTACATCCTGGTGTTGATGTGTTGCAGGGTGATCCAGATGATCGATGAGAACAAGGAGCAGCTGAGAAACCTCTTCAGAAAATACAACGTTGTGGACGTTCAGCCTGCCGTTGGTGACAAACTGCCCGACGACATCTCCACACTGCAGGTCTGCAAAGCTGAGCCCCCCGAGGCTCACAGGCTGCTGCAGATGTTATTTCCTTTTAGTGCTTTTGAGCTTTTTCCTCTTTCATTCTCCTTCACAGCTGGTCATCATTATCTTGGCAGTGCTGCTGTGCTTGGCAGGAATTCTGTTTGTCACAATGAACTGGCATTACCGCAGAGTGTAAGAAACTTTCAGCAATTTCATAATTATGTAGACTGATTTCAAATCTCATGCATTACATTTAGCTCGAGCAGCAAATCAACATGTTGATCTTTTCATGACATGGGTTGTTGCAGACACCAGAGGAAGCTGAAGGCAATCGTTGCAGGATCTACAGGTGAGAAGTCGCTTCATTCACGGGGACTGTCCCATCAGCTGCTCACCAGGATGTGGCTTTGCTGTCTGCAGAGCTACAGTGCAAACTGCCTCGTGCCTTATACAGTCTGTCCTCTAACACACAGGAAACCAGGGTCTAATGGATATTCTGGACATGCCCAACACCAACAAGTACTCATTTGAAGGGTGAGATAACAATTTCATTATCACAGCTCAGTGTTTATTTTCTCACCAGTTGAGTTTGTGATGTTCTGCAAGAGCAGGAAGTGTTACTCTACAGATGAAGGATGAGCTTTTCTGTCACTTTAAGAAATAATAAACAAATAGATGTCAACTCTCCCTGCTCTGCCCCCTGCACATCCAAACTGTACACTGTGTTGTGTGCCTCATGTCATGTTGTTTTGTTCATGTAGTTTATATTGGTTTTGGCTTTGGCTGTTTCCAAATGCCCTCATTTGTATATATATGTATATATTTTCTTAATAGCTACTATATTTATGTTGAAAAGAAAGAAATGTAACTTGGATACTCGGCCTGTCATGTACAGATCGTGTATCAACAATAAAGCTGACTTGGACTTAAATACATGCTTATTGGCTTTGTAGTGGTCACTGTGAAGTGGCCAGCGGAGATACCTCAATGTATTGTTTTGGTGTTTTTGTTAAGATGGATCATCCAAGTGGAATAATGTATGAATAAGTGAGCTTTAGAGACATAGCACCAGGCTAACTCTCCCCTATTTCTAAGGGGTATGCTAAGCTAAGCTAAGCTAATAGTTTTTTGGGTACATATGTGGCTCAAAAGGTGAGAGTTAGTGAAGATAAGATAAAACTTTTTTGTTTTCTTTTAAAATCCTCTCACCAAACCTCAGCGAGTTTCCCAAAGCGACACCTTTAATTTTAAGTCGTTATTTAATGTTGTTCACCTCTGCAGAGCTAACCCAGTGTGGATGGACCCCTTCTGTCGCAACCTGGAGCTGGCGGCGCAGGCTGACCACGAGGACGATCTGCCCGAGAACCTGAGCGAGATCACTGACCTGTGGAACAGCCCTGCACGCACTCACGTGAGCACCATCATTACCCTGAGTTCATTTATATTTCACAACCTCACTCTTAAAGCTTAATAGATTATAGTTTTCTATGTAAAGCTGTGCTGTGTAGAGACATGAAGGCATCACAAGCGTGTATCCGCCACATTGATTTGAAGCGTGTGTTGTCCTCACAGGGCACATTTGGTCGAGAGCCTCAAGCAAAGCCTGAGGACGATCGTTACCTGCGAGCAGCCATTCAGGAGTACGACAACATCGCTAAACTGGGTCAGATTATGAGGGAGGGGCCTATCAAGGTGAGACCGCCTGGAACACAAACCTCCAAATTCTAAAAAAGCCTCTTTGCAGTTGTGTTACTCTCCGTCCATGCCTCACTAACACATTTTGAGGAACTTGGAGAGAAGAAGAAGGACACAAAGATGGAAACAAGACAATACTTTATTTGTCCCACATCGGGGAAATTCTTCGGTAAACACCGGGGGCTCAAAGAGACAAATTTCTTTGTTAAGGGACATTCCTGCTGTGGATGCTCATGTGCAGTGTCTGTGACAGTGAGACTTGTTTGTACGGTGGGCTGTGTTTGATCCTAACTGCCGTCCTGTCAGGGTTCCCTGCTCAAGGTGGTCCTGGACGACTACCTGAGGCTGAAAAAGCTCTTTGCAGCGCGACTCGTCACCGTCTCCACGAGCCAGGGCGATCACTCGTCGGTCACAGAGGTGGGCTCCACCTGCACCTGGCGTTCCTGTTTGCAACCGCTCGACAGCGATCTCCATTTCCCTTTCTGCTTGCTGACATCCTTCCTGTCTGCCGCTGCTCCTGCGCCCTACTTCTGCTTTCTTTGCTACCTTTAACCAGATTTTGGGTCAAATAGTGTCACTGTTCACAAGTACTTCAACTTCTCTAAATTTCTCTGATGCAGATAACCTGTGTCATCCTCTCAACCCATTTAACACTGACAGTTGTTTAAATCTATCTAAACCAAGTCTGGTGTGAAATGTGTTTTCTCTGCTGATCATTTTTCTCACTTAAATTCTGAGTTATTGTCTTTTCCTTTGCTATCCACAGATTTCTCTCCTTAAACTATTTTTCCCACTGTTGTACTCCTTTTCAGCATTTCCTGCAAATCTTCTATATTTTTGTCACTTTCATTATTATTATTAATTTATTTTTAATTTATCCGTTATCCCTCCGACAGCTGATCCAGAGCGACCTGGACGACGACGAGGACGAACATCTGGGCATGGGTGGAGGTCGCGGCACTCTGCGCTTCAAGCACAAGCTTCCTGTGGAGTTGAAGGGGCCCGAAGGCGTGCACGTGGTCCACGGCAGCACGGGCACACTTCTGACCTCTGACCTCAACAGCCTGCCTGAGGATGACCAGCGGGCCCTGGCACGTTCCTTGGAGGCACTGAATGCTGACGGCGGGCTGTATTCTGAACGCAACGCACGCACCGAGTCGGCCAAGTCCACGCCGATGCACCGCCACAAGGACGGGGACACCCTGTCAGAGAGTCCCCTGGAGATCACAGAGTTATGACTAGCCGAGGCCTCGCTGGTCTGAGCGCAACCATGACTCGTGTGTGTCCTTGTGCCTCCACGCCGCCGCCCTGATAAGGTCGGGGAGGACTGGAGGAGGAGTGTGTGTAGTCTAGGGAACCTCATCAGCCAACTTCAGTGCAACAGTGAGACATCCTCCTGAAGGACTTACTCACCATTGGGTTGGTTTGAGTGGATCTTGTGTTGAAGATGGGTCGTACCTTGGGTGCTTCAAGAGAAGGTTTACTCACATGACTTTTAGGGAATGCAAGTCACAAGCCGGAGAACTTCAGCGAGACAAAAAAAACAACAGATTTCATCGATTTTCATCCAAAGAGCAGAGGGACTAAGCCTCCCTATGGGAGAAGCTCGTTGAACTGTGACCTTAAAATCGTCAAAAGGTGCCTCATTCTCACTAATCCTTTTGAAGTCATGCCTGGACTGCAGACACTCACACAAACACAAATACACACACTTGAAAAAAATGAAGCTACACACACTCAGACCAGCGGATGGCCGTCAATGGGACACTGAGAAAACGACACAAATCCGTATCATGCTGATATATTATTTTCTTTTTGCAAGATGAAGCAATCAGTGTTGAATAAGTGTGGATGGGAAAACCTTTCTTTTTAAGATGTTACATAATATTTGTTGTTGGAGATTCACTGATGAACATTTATTGGAGGAGTGGGACTATCCCAGGGATGATGATGATGGAGAGAGGTGTTCGCCTGACACCAGGAGGACGAGGAAGTGCCGACGTGGTGGTAGTGGAAGGAAGAATACTGGACATTCAGACTGGTCCAGCTTTCCATCTTCAGCACGACTGTGTCAGTCACATGCAAAGAGAATTTTTACACAACTGAAAGACTTCTCACAGGATGAAAGAAGATGGTGGATGAAGGATGAAGGATGTCTGGGACTGGATCCACGGGAATTTTAAAAAAGAAAAAAATAGTTATTTGAGAAATGTGTATAACAGGCAGGTAAGGAGAGCCTTGGTAAAGACTTAAAGATGAAAAAAATATGAATTATCTGATTTTTGTTTTTATAGGTATAAAGATGGCAATGTGCCCACAGAGACTTTACACTGCCACCTGAGGGAGTAAAAGTCATGCTCAAAACGAGTGATGTTTGCTTTATTTTTTTATTTTTTAGAAAATGTGAAGGAATTAAAAAGATATTTTTGAAGAAAAATGCTGGCTTACCAAAATAGGTAGGGAATCATTTTGGATGTTTGGCATATGTGTATATTGTGCTATGGTGACATGTTGTTCTGTTTTTTCTTTATATGAAAACTGAGGCTGTTTCTGACGAGTGGTGTGTTTTGAAAAATTAATTTTTTATATTCCCATTTTGTAAGTTTTTATTTCGTCGTCATTATTGTCACCAGCCTTGAGATATGTGTTGGGAAAATGTTGTGGGATGATCTGTGATAATAAAAAGAAATATGCAACGGCCTCTGACCTCTGTGAGTGGGATGATGGGAGAGACGAACGGTCACTCATTCCAGTGAATATAGGATATAGTCTCAGACATAATGTAAACAGCCAGACTGGCAATTCAAAGAGAGAAGTGCATTTAACTCTGCTCTGTTGTTCCAAACTCAGCAGCTAAGCTGTGACAGCTGGTAAATACTGCCCCCTAGTGGTAGATAAAAGTAAACCCATAGCAGGTTTTTGGTCAAGACAAACACAAATCATTTAGCACACCACTCCATCCTTTTATTGTTGCCAGGTCACATAGAAAAGCTTTCATCAATATTAGTTGTCAAACTACTTGAAGGAGACCAAAGAGGCAGAGTTCTCCGTTCCTGAGGTCGTCTTCCCGGCTGCTGGTCAGACGCCTCGAGCTGCAGAGCTGCTGGATGTGGTCGTGGTTCCACTGGCTGGCATCTTCTTCAGCGTCCTATTCAACTGTAGAGACACAGAGGTGGGGTTTTTGCTTCTTTTTTAAACTTGTGTGAAGTAATGTTTCCACATCTGTGATGACTGTTCAAAACTTTGTTATGTGATGAGTCCAAACTTTTCTAAGTTCAATGACATGTCCTTGACAAAAATCTTTCTGCTGCTACATTCAAATAATTTCCATTCTTTGCAGAGGCACGATGGGAACACTGCTCACCTCCTCAAACTTGTGGATCTGTCTGATGAAAAAGTCTCCGTACCGACGAGCAACTTTCGTGTCGGCAATGTGGATCATGTCCTGTGGGAGTGGTAAACAAAATCATTTTAAAACAGTGTATGTCAAGACGCCACATGACCACCAAACATTGTTTCATTCTAACCAAACCCAGGGCAAGGGGCACTAAGCCGCCTCCACACCATTTATACTGTGACAATATAGAAAAGCAGCACTTTCATGAATCAGACTTTACCTTGTCGATGTAAAAGTCGACCTCAGATGCAGACTGGAACTCTCCGTCCAGTGCCGAGATGCCGCTGGTCCACACCAGGTTCTTCATCTTGTGTTTGAAGACGAGCAGCTGAATTCGGAACTCCTGCTCGGTCATGTCCAGGAATCCTGCCAGCTTGGCCACTGGCATGGTGGTGTAGAGCTTCAAGAAGCTGCAGGGAGACACAGTAACTGAGATCACACATGCAGGAACAAACATGAGTCAACTGGTTTGCATAAACATTTTGTTTCCAAAAGCTTGAAAAAATGTGTGAAGAAGAATTTTGTAAAAACAGAAGTTGTGTTCACACTAAACTCAAAGCGAATTTTAATCCCACGTTCCTCAGGCAAATATGGCCACTGATTTTGGAGGTTTCACCAAATGCCAATATTCACCCTCAACAGCCAATAACACTCCTTCTGGAAACTGCAGCAGCAGAGGTCTCAAGTATGTGAAAACAGCTTGGCTGACCTCTCTCCTTGGTTTTATTATTTAATGTATTTACTGAGTCAGAGTTGTCATAAAGCTCTGGGTGGACACAGACAGTGACGATGAGCTTGTCGTTCGTTACTGCTCCTCAGTGACATCAGGATTTCTCAACGTTGATTGGTTTAAACCACATGAAAAATTTTTCTTCTTCTGTTCCTATTGCTCGCTGGGCAGAGTCGGCAGCTGTTGTTTTAGTCCAAATATTCTCACTTTGGACATCCTCCGGTCTTACAGAGACACCATTTTTTCTCAAGTCGGGCTGCAACCATGAATCGATAAAATCGATAATACTCAATTATAAAATGCATTTGCAACAAATTCCGTCATCAATTCATTGTGTCATGTGATTATGGCGTCACGCGTGGTGTCGTGGCGCATTTAGATGGGCTGATGCGAATACTTGCATCGTGTACTGGTGATTTCATCACTCGTGAGTAACAGCAAGACTAAAGTAACAGTGTGCAGTCCTCCCGGTAATCGTGGCGACCGTCACGTCCACCGTGAGAGAGAGAAGCTGGCGTTTGATGAACAGTACAACGTGTTAACTGCAGTAGTGGAGCAGATATGTTATTGCTGTTATTTTAGCAGGCTAAAGCTAAGCTAAGGCGTCCTGTGGTTGGTCTGGTGTTGTTTATACATGTGAGTGTTGTTGTTGTCTTACTTCTGTTTAATAGTCTTTATAAGAAACACCTCATCAGATTAGGCTGTGTTTAAATATGCTGTACAAACAAACTACGCAAACGTATTACATGATTATAATAATTCAATAATTAAGCTCAAAGTGTTATTATTAAAGATAAAAGAGTGATGACACCATAGTGTATAAAACAACAACATTAAACAGCAATGCTGAATTGATGTGTACATTTGTTAGTCTTTGGCATGTTAGTGGGTCTGTTTGATGGAGTAAAGCCATTTAACACTAAAATTATTTATTTTTATTCTTGAATTAAGATCTGGTATCTTAACAGTTCAGGGATGTTTTAAATTATAACATGGTATTTATGCACTTTATTTTACTGCTGTCATTTTCAAATAATGTTCTGTTATTAAATAAAGTGGTGGAAGGAAAAAAACAAACACATTTTTTCCCTTAAGTCCCACTTTTAAGTTTTTTCCCTGCAATGTGATTAATCAAGAAGAGACCCCATCCGATTCATCAATGATCAGAATAATCATTTGTTGCAGCCCTGCTGTAAAGTTAAAACTTTTCAAATGGTGTGGCACAAAATTGCATCTATTAGCATGTTGGTATTTAATTATTACATAATCACGCTGCAGGAGAAATTTGTTTCATGTTTAGTGCTTCACTCCAAACAGATGCAGCAACTACTCCAAGGTTTTCTGCTCTACCTTCTGATGGTGGACAGCTGAGCCTGCTGCTGCACTTCTTCAGCAAAGACCTTCAGCTGCTGCTGGAAAGGTTCTTTGTGGTAGTTGGGGTGGACGTTGTCGTAGTTTGGCACCACAGGCGACAGGAACTTGGGACAGGCGAAGCTGAACAGCTCCTCGAACACCTGCAGATCTCTGAGATGGAAATGGAATCACATTTGTGTCATTTAAGTTGTTACAGAAGCGGCTTGTGTTACTCAAAGTGCAGCACAAACATCCTTCTGGTGGTCAGTTTCTAATAACTTGGTGGAGCTGTAGTTGTCCCAGTGATTGAACCCACAAGCAAAAAGGAGCATGTGCTTCATAGAAGATATTCAAAAAGTAACAGGCAGGAATCAAAAAATAAAGTGACGATGTAACAAAGTCCAAGTGACACGACGATGAGCTTCTTTCTCACCCTTTTTGCATTCGCAGCATCTTGTCTCCGTACTTCTCCCTCAGCTGGGTGTGGATGCTCTCATCAATGCGCATCGGATACATAGTGAGCGCGATGGCTAGCAGGCCGTGCATCTGCTCATTCTGTTTGTTAATCTAAGAAACATAAATATCCAGACATCATGACAGTGCTTGCTGTTTATTTTACATGCATCACAGACTGTGGAGGAAAACCAACACAATCAGAAACACTGTGCTAGGACTGACCATCTCGTATTTATACGTCGACCTCTGGAACATGTTTCTCGTCCTCTGGATGTAGAGCAGGATGTTGGCAAAAACTCGGATGGCATCTTGGTAGCGCCTCATCATTAGATATGCAAATCCAACATAGTAATAGGTGGTGATCTGGCACTCGGGCACACGGGAGTACATACTCTAAAATACACAAAAAAATACAGACACAAGGGTGTGGATTAAAGATAAGAGAGACTTAAGATAAGAGAGACTTTATTAATCTCACAATGGAGAAATTCAAACAATTGTGAGAGAAACTCCACTGAAGACAAACAGAAAGCTCAGTGTATGGTGTTGATCTCTACATTATGGATAAAAAGTAAGATTTTACCTTTTTGTTGAGCTCGATGTTCTCCAGCACCTTGATGGCCTGGTAATAATCACCAAGCAGAGAGTGAAGCCTCAGGAGTCCGACCAAGCTGAAGTAACCCAACATCTTGTAGAGGGAGTGACGTCCATACTCTCCAGCCACACTCTCTGGGTCTCCTGCATCAAAAGATAAAATGTTAATGGTTCTTATACACTCCTGCACTGAATCCAGTCGACATGATGAGATTACTTCTTACTCTTGCAAATAATACAAGTCTTTGGAATAATGAAGATTCACTTTACTCTCACTTCCATCTCCAAATATCAACCGTTTTTGTTTTGTTTTTTTTGTTTACCTCCACTGGTGTAGACCTCTAGCTGACGGTTAATGTTGCTCTTGTCCACCAGGGAGTGGAGAACGTTGAGGACACTGTGGACGTTCCAGATCTTTGGGTTGTTTCTCAGGAACTCGATTTCCTCCTCTGACTTTTTGGCCGTCTTACAGCGATACTGGCTGAAGGACTGGAACTGGAGAGGGAGAGTACAATTCCCACAGTGTTAAAACAAAAATAATAGCTGATATTGTGTTCATGTAATCACGGAAATTTCTTGTTTATGTACTGTACCTGGTAGATGAACTCATCAATGATGTCCCAGAGCCACTGGTTTGGCAGCTCCAAGGGGGCAGGGCCATCAGCGTCTGTTCAGTCACAAAGATTTTTACATCACTGGTCTTTCCTGAGTTGTACATTCACACTGGTCACTACAGGTGAGATAGAAAACTGGAAGAAGTAGTCATGCCACTTACTGAGAATGTAGTTGAAGAGGTTGCAGTAATTGTAATAAGACTCAAACCTCTGGTCCAAAGTTGGTCCACCCTGATTATACAGAAGAAGATATTTATAACAAAACACTGAGAAGATTTTCATGAATGTGAGTTTTTTCACACTGAGCAGTTACTCACGCTGACTTTAGCGTAGATGTGTCTGTAGTAGAGCTCCTTATATAGGATGAGGAATACGGCATCTGTTAAACATTACACAGGGATGAACTTATCATCAAACTGTAACGGCTGCTTCAAAAACAAGACATTTACCAGTTAATACAGCTGTAATACCACTTAAAAATCATAATAACAATCAACTTAACATGTGCAGGCATGACCTGATTTTTGTAAGATTGATGATTTATTGATCAGATGTAAAGAAACAAATCAAAAGTTAAAGATACAATCACGGTGTCAACAGGTGATAGATAACACTCACCATTGCCAACAAGTGATGCGATGGCCTCCGCCTCTGGCCAGGGGGAGTTCTTGAAGAAACGATCAGTCAATTTGTTCCAACTAAAGAGGAGCACAACATGAAAGGTACAATACTACTTTAACACACAGTCAGTCTCAGCTGTAATGGGGCAACAACCTCGGTACAGGAAGAGCTCACCTGTTCTCATAGACGTCCTGAATCTCATAGATCTTCTGCTCAATGCTCTCACTGGACACGCGGTTGGACTGCAGCTCGTAAACCTTCTGGTCGATCAAGTCCGAGATGGTCTTGTGGAAATACTGCAGGAAGTTCTTGATCACCTCTGGGATGACGTGGTAGGTCTGCTGCTCATACTGCCTCTCATAGGCCAGGTCTGCTTTAGGGTCACCTGCAAGGGGACAGGAGAGTGATGAGAAGATGTACCGACTGTATGTCTCATAAATTACCATCTACACATGCCCGTATACAACATGTGTTTATTCACATCAGTTAATTAAATGTGTGTACTAACCAGTGTGCAGGTCGTAGTCGTTTGTGTAGGCATAAGGATCATACTGGGAGGAGAAGGGAAGTTACACATTTATCACTGATCCAAAGCAAACATCTTTCAAACAAACAGAAATTATTAACGTTTGCTTAATAATATGTATTTAGATACTTTGTTTCAAAATGAGCTACGTAACATCACAGGGGCGTTACGGAGTTTCATTATCTCCAGAAAACAGGGTACAACCATCATTATTATCAGTTAGCTCATCACAAGCTACCGTGTTACAACAGTGGAACAAAGCTAGCTATGCAGCCACCTAGCTAACCGGCTTACGCTAACCCGCGTGGCAGTGTTATTATAACGGAAACATTTAAATGTCTGGAATAATAAAGAAAAATGTGAACTGACTTCTTCTTCGTCGTGGTATGACATGGTGGTAGTTACTAGTCCACGCTCGTGGGAATCTGGAGAGAAAAACAGAACGTGTCCCCGGCTAGCAAACGCCGATAAAGCACGCAGCTGCAGCTACAGAGACCAGAAGGACCGGAAAGAGAAAACTGTGACGTCAAACACGAGCAGCGTCAGTGAGGCATCATGGGAAACTGAGTCAGTGGTGTGTTTGGGAATGATCCTCGTTACAGACCGGTGCTGTGTCCCTCCTCCAACACACTTACCTGATCAACCAGGCCCAACACGCTTTGAAAGAATACTTTACAAAGACGTGAGGGCCTGGAGCTGCACCGCTGGCCGTAAAAAAAAAAGGCCCGATCCCTATAAAAATTGCATGTTTGGATTTGAATAGGCTCTTAATTTTAACGAGCATATTTACAAATGTGCTGCGGTTCGGTCTCCTCCGTCATCTTTGAAATGTTCCACGTGACTTGCAAGCATGCTGGGTAATATACCTGGCTGAGTCCACGCGACAAGTATGCATGCTTGTAAAAGAGGGCGGAGCGAGTCCAATATCCGGGGACTTGCAGCGGACTCACTGAGGAACGGACTCTGAATTGGAACCGGACTGGGGCCGCACGTGATGACGTTTCACGAGTCCACGCGGGCACGAGTCCGCAAAAGTCCGCATGAGTGCACGGATTGAGAAACGGCCCCTGTGTTTTGCGCCGCCCTCAGCCCTCCCCGCACTTGAAAACAGCACCTCCCGCACCAGAGAACGGCAAAGTGCACGCGCTTGTCCCAAATTGATTTTGTGGTTGTCATATTTTGAAAAGTGAACTAAATGTGCGCTGATGAAGCGTTTTTTTTGTCTGACCGAGTGGGAGGGCTGAAGGGCGCAAAAAACAGATTGACGGGAAACTCGTCTCGACACAGCACCTGTTGCATCCTGCCCCCGGGGTTTTAAGTTGACGACCTGACAATTTATTAAACCGATGGCCTGAAATAAGCTGCACTACTACTAGCCATTTGTGAACTAGGAGCCCCAATTGCCCTGCTCCCTGCTGCCACTGGCAAACGGTGAGGATTGGAATATTAGCCAGCTGTTTCACGGCCAAGCGTCTGACTGAAAAACATCAATACATGCAAAACCATCTGCCGGCTACATATACAATTCTTTCCATCCCTTTCTTCGACACCAAGGTCTTCTTTCAGACCTCCAGCGACCTGTATAAGAATATACTCACCACAGTTTATTTCAAGGACACGGATCGCCATGCACTCCTTCATAAGATCAGTTATCACCTGAAACATACTTACAGGAGTCTGATTAAATTCCAACTGATTCTTTTCACAGGATCTGTTCTCTAGAAGGGTGTGGAGAAGGCCACCAAGATTTTGTTTGATGCGCTGAGACCCCGAGGTTACTCGAAGCGCTTCCTCCGGAGCATTAAGGAGGAGGTGGCCGCCATCTTTTTGGAGAATCCCCGGAGAGAAAACCAACCAACA
>OOFC01041203.1:0-10554 GCA_900323345.1 Pseudochromis fuscus | reverse complement strand
TTAGTTTCTCTTTCCTTTAATCTTCTTCTACAGCGATCGTTAACTTTCATCAATAATCCGTCTAAATTTCAGATTCCATCATTCTACCTGTTCAAATCGTAGATTTTGGTTAATGTTATTATTTCATCCATTCACGTATCAATTCATTTTATCTATTATTTTCAGCTCCTTTAATTAGATTTCACTATTATTCAATAAATATCATAAAATTCACATGTCGTTGCCCGAAGTATTTCTTTAGTCTGACTTCGAACGTTTAATGATCTGAAGAACTTCATATCCTTCAAACTTATGACTGATGAAATTATAGAAATTATTGTATTTATCTTAAATGGTCGGTGGTGCCCCTTTAACGAGACAAATTTTATAATTATCAATCTTGATAACGCTACACAGGATTGAAAATTATTTTTTAATTGAAGTCAATTGGAGGCAGCCTCCAGTGGTCATCGGCAGTATAACACTTTTTTGCACTTCTACATAGGCACTTTCTACATAGAGACTTTGATCTTTAAGTCTTGTATTTACATGTTTTTTCTATCTTGTACCGTTTGAGTTCTGACAGTTTTAGTTTACACTGTGTGTGTATTGGGGACCGCTCTCCCGCTCTGAGTGAGGTCACATGACCTGCAGTGCAGAGAGTGCAGAGGGGGGAGGGGGGGGAGGGGGGAAAGAAAAGTTTTTAGAAAACCTCCTAAAACGTAGCACAAAGTTGATCAAATGTCACACAAAATATGATTTTGTAGGTTTTTTTGTGCTCTTTCATTCCGCATAGGTTAGAAAGCTGTCAGACTGATAGTTTAGGCTGTGGAGGGCCAAGAGTGACAGGAGTGCCTTTTTTCCCCCCATTCATTTCTATGGAGCTGAAGAGGAGGACACAGAGGAGCACTCAAAATTTCAGGGCTTATAAAATCCAAACGATTTGAGTAATTAAAAATCCCTGAGATCGCGGTCTGGGGCGGGGGGGGCGCGCCATTCTGGTGTTTCGCCTGGGGCACCATCTGACCTAGGGCCAGCCCTGCCTAGGAGTATCAGCGCGTGATTTTTAGGTCTTGATGAGTACTACAATTCGACTTTCCTCCCGTGTCTCTGTGACATTGCTGTGGGCCGCCGTTGGTGCCTTTCTGAGCCTAGGTGGTGCTACAGAGCCCATTTTTGCACTGAGGGGTTTGGTTTTTCCATATTATCAAATTTTTCACCAGGCCTGATGAGCATGCCAACTTTGGTGAGTTTTTGAGCATGTTTAGGGTCAAATTAAGCCTCAAAGTGGCGTAATAAGAAGAAACAAAGAAGAAAGAGAAAAGAAACGCTAGAAATACAATAGGACCCTTGCCCCTGGCTTGGGCTCGGGCCCTAATGAGAAACAATAATGTGGGGAAATGAGCAGGAGAGAGATCCAGAACGAGATGATGTGAGACATGACAGTGCTTCCTGTCCCACCGGTCATCAGTCGACGTTGCCACAGCTTCCTAACTACCACGGCTGTCATGGTAACCAGCATGGCTGTCCTAACAACAAGCATGGTGTATCATACAACGCAATGCCGTCTGGGGACAATCTGTCTGGGTGTGACACATCACACACACACAGTGACATGTATGCCAACAGAAACACTATGATAGGGCCAAGTGATGTGATATGTATATTGTTGTGTATTTGAGTGTTGAAAAGATGAAGCATCATTGCAAGCATTGATACACACAAGTGTGTGTGTGTGTGTGTGTGTGTGTGTGTGTGTGTGTGTGTGTGTCAGGACACACACACATATTTGGATAAGTAATGCTAGAAAAATAAATCCAAACAGACATCAAACACATGCACATACCAGCACTAGGACACAATTAGCATATGAAAGCACGCACACACACACACAGCTTAACATTTCCATGTTGTGCAACCTGTGGGGCTCTCTCACTCACACGCACGCACGCACAAAATATGCACAAATGTACTGGTCCAGCACTGACAAATGTCACTTCCCCTGTGTGTTTCTCTTTGATCTCTCACACACACACACAAGCTGTAGTGGTGCATGCCGCCACCGCCGCCTCTGCACCACTCGTCTACACATAGATATAAATACACAAAAGCATTAATATTAAAATGTACAGTGAGAACGACAAATTTTCTCTGATGAGGGGATTATTGCTCGCTCTCTCTCCTGCATGCCGGTCATGTGATCTAATCAGAGGTAATGTGTTGCAGTGGTGGCCTCAGAGGGCTGTCCATCAATCACCACAGACCTGCGAAAGACAACATGGATCTCTCCCCTGGGGAAGTGGTGGGAGAAGGATGGACACACACACACACGCTGCATGTAGAGCTCCTACTTAGGAGATGTGAAGGAGTGCGTGTGCGTGTGTGTGTGTGCGCGCGTGTGTGTGCATGTGTATGTATTGATCTGATTTTCGCTCTGCAGCTCCGACATGAACACAGCTGTTGCATTTACATTTCAGGTGCTGAGTTCAGGGACACGTCCTCCCCATCGGACACGCCGACACTTCGAGGATCAAACAGTGTGACGTTAAACCAACTGAGCCAGACATGTCAGAATATTTCTATTATTTTATTTTTTCAGAACTGAAGTTTTCTAAAAATAGATTCAGTCAAAGAACAGTGCTTTTTGTGGATTTTCTGATGGGGCATACACTTAAAAGTTTGTTTTCTGTTTCAAAAAGGCACAAAAGTTTAGAATGAATGAGAAATGTTTAAACATGTACACTATTCATTTTGTTGTTTTTACACTGCAAAAAATACACATTTTCCTTTTGTATTTTCAAAAAATGTGACACAATTATAGACAATTAAATGAGACATTAGTTCTGTAATTTGACAGATATGTATAATAATGATAATAATTATGTGTTTCCGGGTACCAGGACAAAGTTTAAACAAGAGGATGCCGCTGGTGAACGGGGCTCTGACGGCACACCTGCAACTGCAACGGAGATGAGCCTCTGAGAGCAGGTGAGAGAGATGGCTGCGGAGTTGGCAGTTGGAGTTTGGATCAGCGCGACGCTCAAGTTCCACCATTAGTGAGAATGCATCGTCACCTGCCGCGACTGATGTCCCCCAATACGCCGATACGTGGGCAGTCCCTGGACCTGTTATAAAGACACCCAGGTACGATGCCAAGACAAACTGGGAGGCTTTCCATGCGCAGTTTGAACTGTTGGCTGGCGCTGCTAAGTGCAGGAGGGAGGAGAAGGCTCTCCAGTTAGCCATGTGTCTGACGGGTGATGCTCTTTCAAGTCTGCTGCTGCTGAGCCCTGATGACCGAAACAACTATGATGCTTTGGTTGGAGCTTTGAAGAGACAGTTTGGACCATGCTCAGCGGCTAGCCTGCTCCATTCTGAACTATGCAGCCAGCAACGTCGTACTGGGGAGCCATTGAGGGAGCTCACTATTGACATTGAAGGCCTGGTCCACCGTGCCAACGCCTACATGCCCCGTGCCATACTGAGTGAGCTGGCATGAGATCACTTCCTCCAAGCCCTGCTGCCAGCTGACCTACAGGTTCAGACATACTGGACCGTCCTAAGTCTCTCCAGGACACTCTGGAACTGGCTACAGAGAGAGGGAGATGCTGTGCATGGGTGCCTCAGGTGCACCAGCCAATAAAACACCAGAGGTGAGAGCAATATGTTTGACTGAACCAGATGAAGCTGAGCCTGCATGGGTGGGAGAACTGACCCAGTTGGTTTGGGCCTTGACAGTGAAAGAGGAACAGCGTTCAAGACCTCAACAGCAGATGTGCTGAGGGAGTGGACAGCCGGGCCATCTACTCAACCACCACCCTCACACTGCCACGGAACAGGGTAACATGAAGGTGACGGCATGATTGGTACTGCGCAACCCCTCATCACCATGTCCCGGTCGCTTGCAAGTGCTTCGGACTTCAGACTGTGCTGCTGGGCCGAACGGTAGTTGGAGACTTCTGGTACGCCCCCGTGTTAGTTGGAAAGATAAGTTGCTTGGCATTAGTAGACACTGGCTCCTCAGCAACCTTGTTGAGACCTGAGGTGCTGGACAGCAACACAGTTATTCTTCCTACTGTGTAAGCTACTAACTGTCACTGGGGAACAGGCACCCATGGTTGGGGAGACATCTGTGGCACTAAGTGTCGGAAAAGAAACAGTTTACTTCCGAGTGTGGGTAGCAGACTTATACCCCTTTTCCACTGAACAGGTTCCAGGGACAGTTCCGGGCTGGGGCTCAAGCCAGTGCTCAATTGGTTCAAAGCGGACCTCCTAAGAACCGCTTTGCTTTTCCATAGGTGCCCCAGGTTGGGGCCGCGTCACGTAAAACGTCATTACGTCGCTGCAGAGAGAGCCGGTTCACAACAACCAGCCGCTAGCAATCTAGCTGCTGTTAACGAACTACTGTTACCCTGTTACTATCGGTCCATGAAAAAATTATTTTTTTCAGCGGATATTCTAGTTACAACATGATTGAGTTGACAAAGCAGGGGGAAAAAAGGGGGGAAGCTGACATTTCCAGGTGGTGATGTTGTTCAGATGTTCAAGAATCGACCCCAAAACCAACAGCCGATGACTCACACAGTGGAGTTACTGAGGACTGAGGCTACACACACCGGAAACCCTGAGCGCCACTCCTCCAGTGAGACATCTGCGCCAGCTTACACCACACCGGCCTGAGACCCTGCCTGTCACCCCGGTCACCTGCACCTACAACTAGGGACTCGGGCCTGACTAGACCTCAGTGGCTTCCTCAGCCATCCTCATCAGCACCCTCTTCCCCTCCTTCCACCAGCGTGCATCCACCACCTGCCTCTGACAGAACCGCCTGCCGCTGGCAGGAGAACTGTGATGGACTGACTATGGAGGAGCAGAACCTCCTGTGGCAGCTTTTACTGGAGTTCAAGGACTGTTCAAGGACATTATCTGAAAATGACAGGGGCTGCACAGACCTCATCCAGCATGAAATAAACACCGGAGATGCGCGGCCTCTCAAGATGAGACCTTGCCGTCTTCCCCTGGCCAGACAGCCAGCAGGAGATAGGGCTCTACAAGAGATGCAGCAGGCGGAACTTATTGAACCATTCAAAAGCTCCTGGGCCTCCCCTGTGGTCATGGTACCCAAAAAGCTGACCGGCAACTGGCGGTTTTGTGTCGACTACAGGTCCGTCAGCAAAGTCACAAAAAAGGACCCCAACTCACTCCCACGCATCAACAAGACCCTGGTGCTGGCCGGGGTCCCCAAAAAGAGAGTGTGTTGTGTACTTAGATGACATCCTCGTCCATGAAGGGTCATTTGAGGCTGCCATGGGGGCCCTGAGGTGGGTGCTGGAATGCATGAGAGCCACAGGTTTGAAGCTACATCCACAGAAATGCCACTTCATGAGGCGTGAGGTCACATTCCTGGGCCACAAGTTGGGGGATCGTGGTGTGCACAGCATGGAAGAGAAGGTGCGGGCTGTTACAGACTGGCCCAACCCCAAGTCTACACAAGACCTGAAGAGTTTCCTAGGTCTGGCCACGTACTACAGGAGGTTTGCGAAGGGGTTCTCCTGTATCGCTGTGTCACTCTTCAACCTGCTACAGAAGGGGGTGACGTTTGTGTGGACTGAAGAGTGTCACACAGCATTCATCACATTGCAGAGAGCCCTTGTAGAAGCCCTGGTCCTCTCCCCACCAGACTCGAACCTGCCCTTCATCCTTTATATGGATGCCAGTAGTGTTGGTGCGGGTGCCGTGTTGTCCCAGTTAGCTCCAGCAGGGGAGAGGGTGGCGGCCTATTACAGCAGGATGTTTACCAAAGCAGAATGCCGCTATTGTGTCACCCGGAGAGAGCTACTTGCTGTGGTCTGTGCTATACGCCATTTCAAATACTACCTTGGGGGCCTTCATTTCACAGTCAGAACCAACCACTCAGCTCTTCAGTGGCTGACATCATTTAAGGAACCGGAGGGCAAGCTAGCTCACTGGATTGAGGAGCTCCAGGACTTCACTGTGGTTCACAGACAGGGCACAAGACATGGTAATGCCGAAGGTCTCTCCCGCCGCCCTTGCAATGCAGATGGTTGCCACTATTGTGAGAAGAGGGAAGCGCACGGAGATGGGAAGCTACCATCAGGAGCAGCCTGTGCAGCAGCGAACCTAGGGGGGCAGCCCATTGACCAGGCTCTCATGGAGGTAGACGTGGCAGAGTGGAAGCAAGAGCAGAATCGAGACACAGACATCAGCCCTGTCCACTTTTGGGTGGCGAAAAGCACTAACCATCTTGGGAGCACATCACCATTCATGTTTGAGGCCCTACGCCTGCGTGATGGGGTACTGCAGCAAGGATGGAAAGAGCCAGCGATGGGTGAAATACGCTGGCAGGTGGTGGTACCAAAGACTCTGCAACAGGGACCCCCATGGAGAGGGTGGAGAATGACATCCTGCGTCATTTTCAGCGCACAGAGAAAGGTAACCACTATGTTCTCAATATGATGGACTATTTTACAAAGTGGCCGGAGACCAGGAAGCAGAGACCATAGTGGATGTACTGCTGGAAAGGATGTTTAGTAGATTTGGGGTTCTGGAGACCATTCACACAGACCATGGCAGGAGCTTCGAATCTCGTGTGTTTGCTGCCATGTGTGAGAGACTGGGTGCTCACAAGACCCGCACCACACTGCTGCATCCCCAGAGCGATGGACTGGTTAAGAGGTTCAACCATGTGCTGGCTCAGCAACTGCCAACTGTGTTTTATTGTGAAGGCGCTGGGGGTTCGGGGTTAGCTTTGTTCTTCCGGTTCCACGTTGTTGTTATGTGTGAGTTTTGAGAGGGAAAAAGATTGCTGTATTTTCTGCTGCTCCGACAGAACAGTTCATTAAAAGAGCGTTGCATAAGCATCTTTGTGGCACGGTGTGAGTCGCCACATTATCTTTACACGTAGATATTCTTAATCTATGTAGATACTTAGAAGATCCTTAAACTTAAACTCATTTAACTTTGAAAAGAGAGAAAATACACAAGGTTTAATGTACATTTAAAGCTACAAATAGGGGGCACTGCTTGTGTAGCGACCGGCAGGAGGGTGAATGTGAGTGTGTGAGTCTAGCTGTTTTTTTGTCAGAACTGTTCGTGCAATTGCCCCGATCTTAATGGCATATGTTGTGGCACTAGTTGGTCATCTGTCTTGGACAATTCTTCGGATATATCCACCGAGAGGAAACTGGAATGGAGCTGTTTCTGGCACTCATCTGGTGGACTACAGTCGCCATTTCACTGGGCGTCAATGACTTCTGTCATCTTCTGCACCCTCATCTCTCCACCAGATTACAATACACTAAGGACATGTTGCTTCAGTATAACACTCCTGGACCCCTTTCGTGTATGCTGGTCCAACACCTGGAAAACAACTTAAGATACAGTCATTATGGAAGTTTTAAGCACGCTCATACACGGAAGCCTGCATGGTCCAGACTAAGGCTGTGGCGACAAAAACTGAACCGGCTCCCGCTCCCAACACTGATTCTGGCCAACGTGTAGTCCCTCTGGAACAGAACTGATGAGCTACAGGCCAACATTCTCTATCTTCGCCACTACAAGAACGCTTGTGTGCTGGCTTTGACTGAAACCTGGCTCTCAAACAACGATCCCAACTCAGACCTACACCTTGACGGCTTCCGGAATCCCTTGCAGTCTGTGACGTCATGGGGAAGTCCCAAGGAGGCGGGGTCTGTCTCATTGTCAACCGGAGGTGGTGCAACAATATAAACATCAGAGAGAGAACATGCACCCCTGACATTGAACTTCTGGTGGTGTACCTACTGGTCTGTGTTTATTTAGTCAGATGGACCCCAGAGCTCTTCAAATTGTATGGACATACATGAATTAACCTTTACTGTGTGTATATAACCTTCTGCGAAGAGTCCTGTATTCCTACATGACAGGTCAAAGTTTACCCTAACAATAAGCCATGGATAAATAAGTCTCTAAGGAAAGGAGGAAACATGAAACATTTGTTTAAAAAGGGCAGTGTTGAGGAAAACAGAGAGGCAAAGAGGCTGGTTAGAGCAGAAATTAAAAAAGCTAAACTCAATTATAAAGACAAAATTGAACAGAAATTCGACAGCAGGGATTTGAAAAGTGTCTGGCATGGCATGTCAGCCATGACAGGCACTCAGATGGTGAAGAATTATAGGGTAAGGTTTAGGGATGCTCCGATCCACTGGATCGGTATCGGGTCCGAGCCAGGCCAAAGTGACTGGATTGGATATCGTATTTTTGTTTTAGATCCTGTCCGATCCGATCCATAAGCCCAAACTATCTCATATATCCTCAACTTCACTTTGCACAACATGCCGTAAACACAGACGAGCTGTTGCCGTGATTGCCATGTGACATGCGTTTTCTTCCAGAGTGAAAAGAAAAACCTGCAGAGCTGCATCATGTGTTTTGAATTACTTTATGCTCACGGAGGAGAGAAAACCCTGAGCGGTGCATCTGCTAAACAAGTGTCTCCAGAAGTGGCAGCAGAAACAGACATTTCAACACAACAAACTTCAACATCTGCAGCAGCATCAAAGACTGCGAGGTAGTGAGTTTTACACTATACGGTACCTACGCGACTCGGCTCGCCGTGGTTGTGTTTCCATTACAGAGGCGAGTCCCTGTAGCCCCCTATAATGTAATAATTTCCTGAAAATGTAATAATGCCTGAAAATGCAACAAAATTTGCCCTTAACTCCATCAAAAATGTAATAAAACCCAATAATGTAATAATTTAACCAATAATGTAATAAAATATCCTGACTGATATTGTAATAACATTTTTACTGAAAATTTAATAACTTATTGGGTTATGACGGGGTGGATGACGTGGTTTTAACTCTTCTAAACTTTGTTTTTAAACACCTTGAAGGTACGTCCACCCATGCATGTTTTTAGATTTTATGTCTGCATTTAACACAATTCAGCCCCATATTTTAGCCTCTAAATTACTGTCAAATTTTAACCCGTGTCCTAGTATTGTTGGCTGGATTTTAGATTTGTAACAAACAGATCACAGTGTGTCAGAGTGAACAGTGCTCTGTCTGATGTACTCCTCTCCTCCACTGGTTCTCCACAGGGCTGTGTCCTCTCACCAATTTTATACATCCTGTATACTGATGACTGCAGAAGCTCACATCCAGACAGACACATACTGAAGTTTGCTGTGAGTCGGCTGCAAGGGAAGGACACAGCTCCTGGACCAGTGGTGGACGACTTTATCCATTGGTGTGATGATTCCTTTTTAAAGCTTAACCGTTTCGGAGTGTCCAGCAGATTAATGTCAATGTTTTATCAGTCTATGGTTGAATCTGTCTTGACTTTTGCCATCATTTCCTGGTTTGGCAGCCTCTCACTACTAGACAAAAAGAGGTTAAAATATATTGTGAAAGTATAATATAGGAAAAAGTAAATATAGTATAATAAAGGACAATATTGTTAAAGTCACCAGTAAAATTATTGGTGCTTTGCTACATGATCTGGCCACAACCTTTCAAAAGAAGGTACTCTCTAAGGCTCAGGACATCATACAATGTCCTGATCACCCTCTCCATGCCCAGTTTGATCTCCTACCCTCTGGCAGGAGGTACAGACTGCTAAATGCAAAATCAAACAGGTTTAAAAAACTCTTTTCTTTCGCAGGCCATCACACAACTTAATATAAAGCTTAAAAAATGAACAGTTTGATGACCCAGCCCCCAGATGCCCTATAGGTGCCTTGCAGTGACGTAACGCTTTTGAATACAACCGCCATTTTGACGGTAAACAAAGATGACGGCCGCGAATGGAAATGACAGTGGACCGTCACCTTCAACCGGTGTTTCAATTTTAGCATCAGCTACAAGTCATCTACAGGGAAATTCAGCACTTCGATACGCAAATAAACTGTCGTCTCTGGATATTGCAAACCCAAGGCTAATTAGCATAACAGACGCGGTGCTGGAGTAAGTCTATTAGTGTTCCATAATCACATATTTTTTATTACAGATCTATACGATTCACGCAAATGACCTATTCTGAGATTAAAAATGACAAATGTTGCCAAAACCTGACAAGCTGAAGCGAGAAGCCATGTATTTACCAGTTAGCCAGAGGATAATTCAGGTTTGCAGTCCCTACTACAGCTGGACTAACGGGTTGCTATTTCAAATCTATTTAGATTGCATATTTATTTTTTACTATCGACATTATTTGACATACTAGTAAATATTTACCTGATGCAAAGTGTTGGCTACACAGGCGGTGATGTTTAGTAGGCTGCCATTGGCCGCCCTCTGGTGACTTTCTGTTGATAGCAGCTAGCCATTTTTCCCTTCGCTCCTTCTCTTTGGGTATTCTGTACAATGAAATTCCAGCTATTTCATCCCTTGTGTTGCTGCATCCAACAGCACAACACGCTTCAGGCATTTTCTAAATAGGAAAGATGAATAAAATACTGAGAAATCGAAAATGGCTATTCTGACGGTTCACTCTCCGCAGCATTTGTTTACCGTCAACGTGGCGTCGCTCAGACGGCGTGACGTCATATGAAAGGGACCTATAGGGTATGAA
>OOFC01041199.1:0-23830 GCA_900323345.1 Pseudochromis fuscus | reverse complement strand
GGCTTATCCTATCATACCTTATCTTACTTTTAACTTAATTTAGCTTATCTTGACTTACCTTAACTTACCTTATCTTGCCTTTAGCTTACCTTATCTTACCTTACTTTTAAGTTAACTTGGCTTATCCTACCTTACCTTATCTTACTTTTAACTTAACTTAGCATATCTTAACTTACCTTTAACTAACGTTGTCTTTTCTTACTTTTAGCTTAATTTAGCTTATCTTATGTTACCCTTAGCTTACCTTATCTTACCTTACTTTTAAGTTAACTTAGCTTATCTTAACTTACCTTGAACTTACCTGATCGTACCTTTAACTTACCAAGAACTTTTCTTACCTTTACCTCTTGAACTCTGAGCTGTTTTGCATGTGAGTAACTGGAGCTGTGGTTGTGTGCAGGCGATGCCGGCTGTGTATAAAATCGAGATGAAACACGGGGAGTTCACGTGGCTGGTGAAGAGGAAGGAGAAACACTTCGTGGACCTCCACAGAGAGCTGAGGACATACAAGACCTTCATGAGGCTGCCGCTGCCGTCACGCAGGTGAACACTCCCACACGGCTCTGACTTTCATACCAGTCCTCCAGAGAAGCTGCTCGGACTGGATCAGAAACAAATGTTCTGTGGTTCTGCAGAAACCTGAGTGTTTTGTTTCTCCTCTGCAGTCATACTGTGAAGAGGCAGACGGCGTCGAGGAACGAGGTGAGGCAGATGCCGAACCTTCCCCGAGGAGGGGGAGATGAGCTGGGCAGGGACGGGCAAGTTTCCAGCCGCAGGGTACGTCACTCACCAGGGGTTTAATTCTTACTGATGCTTGATTTTATTTTACTGACAACATGTAGTTACATATATTAATTTCTTTGGCATGTTCTCTAATCTGTCCCAGAAACAACTGGAAGATTACTTGAATAAGCTGCTAAAGATGCCGATGTACAGGAACTACCATGCGACGGTAAGCAGGGTTCTAAAGACTTCTGGAAGACCTGGACAGGTCCTGGAAAGTTATGAAATAATTAACTACTTAAATAAAATAACCTCCCTGGTGTGAGGATTGTTTTATTTATAATAAAGTTTTATCTCCTCATATCCTGTCTTATCTTAAACTTATCTTACATCTAACATCACTCAACTTAACTCAACTTAACTCAACTTACCTTATCTTATGATTATCTTAAGATGATCTAGAAAGTTTTCTTAACCTCTGTTTTGGCCCTTTTCCCACCTGATCTTACAAATCTATATTTACTCACTCAAATTAAGGAAGACGCACCAATAAATGTTGATATCCACAAGAAAATGTAGGACATTGAATACACTATTTTCTTAATGATTTTGAAGCTGAAAAATGTTATGAAAAGACCTTCAAATGACCTTCTTTTGAGAATCTGAAAATCTTGGCAGAAGTTTTTCATGTTGTTTTGTTTTTCAGATGGAGTTTATCGATGCCAGTCAGCTGTCCTTCATCCACGACCTCGGACCAAAGGGCTTGTAAGAAAAACTCGCTTGACTTCTCCAGACCAGGTGTTGTGAACCTTCATCACTTCCTTCTTTGAGTATTTTTCTGCTCTTCTCGTCTTCCAGAGAAGGAATGGTGCTGAAGCGATCCGGCGGCCATCGCATCCCCGGGATGAACTGCTGTGGTCGCAGCAAAATGTGTTACCGCTGGTCCAAACGGTGGGTGAACACCAACCAGGATGTTTGATATAACATCCACAATCAGTTTCAATATTAACATACTGTGTGTGTGTGTGTGTGTGTGTGTGTGTGTGTGTGTGTGTAGCTGGCTGGTGGTAAAGGACTCCTTCCTGTCCTACATGAAGCCAGACTCCGGTGCCATCTCCTTCGTGATGCTCTTTGACAAAGAGTTCGGCATCAAGATGGACTCTAAAGACACGGAGACCAAACATGGCGTCCGCATCGACAGTCTGTCCAGGTCTGTGGCGTCCACATGTGAACTTTTTGTTTCTCTTTAAGAAGTTATTCGTCCACGAAACCTCGATGACCCGCCCTCCCCCCTCGTTGCAGGTCGTTGGTGCTGAAGTGCAGCAGCTACAGACACGCCCGCTGGTGGGGTCAGTCCATCGAGGGCTTCGTCCAGAAGCACGGCGCCGCCTTCCTCAAAGATCACCGCTTCGGATCCTTCGCCAGACAAGAAGAAAACATCCTCGCCAAATGGTAACTACGGCAACCAGTGCACCACCCAGGGGATTGCTTTTGACATGATTTGGACAAAGTGAAAGTTTAGTAAGATTCATAGTCTCCCTCCACACTGACATCTGCATCCCTGTTAAAATGCAACCCATTGGTCCAACGGTAAGTGAACGCATCACCAACCAGCTGCACTTTAATATGACGGTGAGTCAACATCAGTGTTCAAGGTTTCAAAGGTGTTTCTAGATGTGTCCCTGACAGTGAAGGCATCACTGTTCAGTACATATGTCAGCAAGTGAATGCATCATAGGTTAGATGCACAAGACGGTGCAACAGCAAGTGAAGGCATCACAGATCAAGTGGCACCTTCTCAAAGCATCTAAACCTTAAACGTTAGAGGCCGACACCTGGACCAGGAGTCTAGACGAGCCCTGGTCCAGCTGGCACAGAGTGACTGCAGGTTAGTGTGTCTGGGGCTGTGTGTGGACCTCTGTCTTTGTGAGGACCGGCTGCAGTTTTAAACCGTGGGAGTGAGGACGTTTGAGGAGTGACAGTTGGATTTCGTAGGAGTGTAGCCGACATGTCTGGGGCTGTGTTATGTAGATGAAAATTCTTACAAAGATTGAAGCAGAAATGTGTGAGTCTCGCTGGAGTAACACGAGACAAAGAGGGAAAGTGAGACTCACCTGCTCATCACCTGTCCTCCTCCTGCAGGGCAACACTATACTGTCTGTGGGACAGACGGTGTCCACTGTAAACAGTCCAACAGAGGACGGAGGGACTGAAAGATGAAGGGGGGTTGTGTTGTTTGTTCTCTCTGTTCTGAAAACCCTGTGATGAACATGGCTCCAGGAGCAGGAGAGGGAGAGATCATTAAAACCTCAGACATCAGGAGGTAGCAGCTCAGCATCCAGGTGATGACCTCATCAACCAGCTGAGAGAGAACCTGCAGACAGAGCTGTTTGTGTTGCTGCTTCATCCAATGTGTTGTTATTACTGTGAAGTTTGTTTCCAGAAGAAAGGAAGAAAAGATCTTTGAATTTCTTTTTCTTTTAATAACTCTGTGTGTGTGTGTGTGTGTGTGTGTATGCTGCAGGTACGTGAACGGAAAGTCGTACATGGAGGACGTGGCCAATGCTCTGGAAGAAGCTAAAGAAGAAATCTTCATCACAGACTGGTGGTGAGTGTGAAACCGTGTGTGTGTGTGTGTGTGTGTGTGTGTGTGTGTGTGTGTGTGTGTGTGTGTCTGCAGTTTATATTTTCAAACAGAGTGAAATAGCTGTAATATGAGCAGACTAAAGATCTACTGTATGTCCTGCTAATAACTCAGACTGAGTCCAGAGGTAGAAACAGTAAAAGTAAAACCACCGGTTGTGTGTTTGTGTGTGTGTGTGTGTGTGTGTGTGAGTGAGCGTGTGTGTGTGTGTGTGTGTTTGCAGACATACAGTTCCTATAAAAAGTCTTCTCTGACCTGGATGTTTTTCCCTTTAACTGCTTTGTTGCTAATGCCAAATTGAAAACAGATTTCTACAAAGATATTTAAATTCAGGTATTTAAGTTGGGTTGATTAAAAATATATGATACAAAGGAAGCGATAGCATAAGTGTTCATCAGATTGAACTCCTTCAGAGTCAGAGTAGCCATATGTGTCCCGGTGGCCTCCCTCACTAGTCTCATTCTTGCACGGTGACTCAGTTTGTGAGTCTACTGGCACCAATTGGCTGGATCTCTGTTGAATTAGGTCAGGGGGTTAATATTTATGCAGTCATCTAATTAACATCATATTTTTTTAATTAATTGAAATTACTTTGTAGAAATGTGGTTTCACTTTAACAGTCAAAAAAAGTTATTTTTTGTCAGTCACTGTGTGTAAAGCCAAATTATATAGACCCTGATTGAATTTATAAAACCAATAAAATGTCTGAGAAAATAATTTCGATGATGTTTGTGTTACAAATTGAGGTTACAATATTAAAAATGCTATTGAATGGCATTGTAGAAAATGGAAACTCAGCTGTACATTGGTATAATGCTAATTAAGAAAAGTTATTATGTTCAGATGTTAACTAAGACCTGCTGAACATCACTGTGCCAACAGCCTCACAGAGAAGCCAGCATGGCTGCACACTTGTAGTGCCAGAGATGTGGGTTGAATGCGCACTGACAGTATATCAAACAGTTTATCAGAGTGGTTCAATGTGCTCACTGAGACACTGACACCAAAACTGTATATGCTATAAACTGTATATGCACATCAACTATATGAAAGCTGCAAGCCTTGGGACTTGGGACTGCTAGAATGTAATAATTTATAGTAAGCAATAAGTCAGTATTGTAATTTCAATATTTTACATAAACACTTTTTGTTGGCAGTGAAACACCTATATATCTAGGATTAAAATTCCAATAAATCCCAGAACCAGAGCTGCAGCTTTGATCTGGCAGTGTTCCTGCAGGCAGCTTGGATATTTAAATCCGACAAACCTCTGTGACCATGATCCATGTAGCTCTGTGGCTGTAGACACTCCATAATTCATTGTTATGGTTGTTTATTGGTCAGGAGTGTGGTCCCTAGTCCAATGCTATCTACTGTGTAAATGATAAATCTATCCAGGGGTAGGAAAAAACAAGAACCTTCAAAGCTACAAATAAGTGAATCATATAAGAACTCATCATCATATTTGTACATGTTTTTCTCAATGCCAGCTGTTAGACTGCTTTGTCATCCCAGTGGTCCTGCTGCTGTCCTGGTTCTTTCTCTTGGTGAGGTACAAGGCTGTCCACTTTGTCGGAGCAGGACTGTGTCTGCTGGGTATTGGCTGCATGGTCGGAGCTGACGTCCTCTATGGTCGCCACCAAAGCCTTGGTGAGTATCCCCACACACATAAACACACAGGACTACACATCTCCAAGGTCTGCAGTCAGCTTATCTAGACACACACATACAGACAGGTAGCTTTGGTTTGTGGCCTACTCAGGGTGCAGGCACATTTTGCTATTTTGTTAGTTTTGCTTATTAGTGCAACAGTTGTGTTGTTCTTGTTCTGTCCAGGAGAGCAGAAGCTATTTGGGGATCTTTTGGTTCTGGGAGGAGCAACACTGTACGGCATTTCCAACGTCTGTGAGGAGTTCATTGTGAAAAACTTGAGTCGTGTGGAGTTCCTCGGCATGATGGGACTCTTTGGATCCTTCTTCAGCGGCATCCAGCTGTGAGCTTGGTGGGGGGAGAGATGTGCTTAATGAGAGCTGAGTATTGATAAAAAGTAACTGTATTTAAGTGCTACACCTCACAGTTTTGAGGTAAAATAATTTATTTGGGTATTTTTGCTTCACTGCATTTCCGGGAGAAATGTACTTTTCACAGCACTGCGTTTTTAACAGTCACTTTAGAAAGTGTGTAACTATGCTATTTGCTAGGGTTTGGGTATCTCAGCTGTGAGGCCGATAAGATACACATCTCAATACAATGTCTCCCATTCCACATATTAAAGATACATGTGTGGCATTTTGTGATACAATACAGTTACACCCAAATCACGATACAGAGCGATTTAGCATGATCTGGTTCAACAAAGTTCATATGTATGTATGTATATGTATATATATATATATAAATACATGTACATGTGCAGGAAATGTTGATGTGTTTCTGTTGCAGAGCCATCATTGAACACAAGGAGCTGCTAAAGGTACCCTGGGACTGGCAGATAGGTAATGTAATTGACATGTTATCCAAAAGTTGCTTTAAAAGATGGTTATGGTTCATTTCAGTCTTGCATATTTCCTACTATAACTACAGTACTAAAGGTCGCACAAAAAAAGAAACACAGAAGAAGTATCAGAGGGGTGGCTGACTATTCCTTATGGATATCACATAAACACACATGTCCATGAAGTACATATAGTAAGCCATGAAATACTTAAGTCAGGGGAAAGTTTTAAATGTTCTATTTTTCTTACAAAATGGAGAGCTTATCATAAACCTGTCTTCATTTAGTTGAGCTGCTTTGTGTCATTACTTTAAGCCTTTGAAATGTTTCTTATATGAGCCTTTCCCAAATATTATGTTGTTCTGAACACTTTCCTGGATCTCGACAACAACAGCAAAAAGTGCTAAGATATCATGAGCCACAGAGTCGTAATAGCCTTGTTATTGGTACACAGGTCAGGTGGAAATACACAGGAACTTCCACTCTAACCCCTCTCTGTTTGTTTGTAGGTCTGCTCTACATTGGTTTCAGTGCCTTCATGTTCAGCCTGTACAGTTTCATGCCAGTGGTGATGAAGAGGACCAGTGCCACCTCAGTGAACCTCTCTTTGCTCACAGCTGACCTCTACAGCCTCTTTTGTGGACTTTTTCTCTTTCACTACAAGGTAATCAAACTACCAGAGTCATTGATTTAATGACGTACAGATGTCTTTGTTGTCATTGTGCTGTAAAGTGTACTAAATGATGAATCTCTGTTTATTGAAAATTGGAGGCATGTGGCCGATTATCTGTTCCTTCCAGGTAACGCCTCCTAAACATTACAAAGGGCAGGTGTTATGCCAGGTGCAGATACTCTGGGACATGCTGTAGAAATGGAAAGAAGGTGCCAAAAAAAAAGTTGTAAAAGAAGAATAACTTCAGCAGCAATGAAACAAGGTTCCACTTTGGAAATGAGGGTTTAAAAACCACATTGAGTTCTGTAACAAATTTAATGTTACAATTTATTTATGATGTTCTTCGTGTAACAGTTAGGAGGGGGAGAGTCCTTTGAAACCTTCAAAGGGGGGTGGAGGAAAGAAGGCTTGTACAGAGAGTCTCTACAAAGGACATAATCTCTACGATATAATACAGGAAAATCTCACAAGTCAGCTGTTAGCTTGGCAGCGTGAGAATATCTATATACCTGCCACACAAAGTCACAAGCCTGTGAGTCTGTGTGAAGCCTTAAATGTAGACAAATAAAAAATTTTGACCTAATAATCAAGTGCCACAGTTCTATACTGCAAAGGCTAAAACATGAGTTATCAATTATCTTTTAAAAAATGACAAGTTGAGAGACAGTTTAAAGTTGGCATGTGTGTGTGACCAGTGTCAAGTTGTTTGAATTTTAAAATCCAAAATGATGCTATGTGCATCCATTCAAAAATAATGAAATTAAGTTGAAGTGAGTCATCAAGTTTTGTTGAATTTGGTTTTGTACTTTTCTACTGATACATGAACACATGTGCACACTTTAAACCAGACTGAAGGCAGATCTGAAGAGTCATGGTAGGCACCATTTGATTTATGTTTGCAAGATTTGGCAAGTATAAAGCAGCAGTGTAAAAAAGCCAAACTGTGTTTTTGTTGCAGTTCTCCAGCCTCTATCTGGTATCATTTTTCATCATTATTTTGGGCCTGATCCTTTACTCGTCCTCTTCTACCTACGTGGCCCAGGACCCACGCGTGTACAAGCAGTTCAGGAACACAGGCAGTCAACCAGCTGCTGGTCCAGCCCCACTAAGTACTGGAGTCCCGGAGCCCTCTGTCACCTACACCAACCTCAGCCCCGAGCCAGGGGATGAGCTGCCTGTTCGTGTAGCCTAAGTAGATCTGTGAAGGAGCTCGGTCTGTCAGCCTTCTGGAAGAGTGAGTCAGCCACAGCCTCCAGGTTTACCACAGTTGTATACATAAAATTAGTCCAGGCTGTTCCTAGTCTGCTGAGCAGGACAACTGGGCCATCACCCAGGTAGGTCCGGATTTTCATTCCACAGCCTGTACCGAGGGTCATCTCCATCCTCGTAGTGACTAAGTTACACCTACACACTGACCCGAATGTAATTAAATCAAACAGTAATGAGAATGAACAGGTTGAGTTCACTGTGATGAAAGACTATGAGTAGACAGTAGTTACTTTAAATGGTCAATCATGTAAATAGATGTGTAAATGCTGTAGCTGCATTCATGTATGTATTCACTGTATTTATGTTATTTTGTATCATTTGATTGAATCCAGGGTGTTTTTTAATCTACCTGCACAAATCCACGTAGCAAGTAAATAATTCACAGAAGACACCTGAGACAACTTCTATCAAGCACAGCATCCAGATTGTCATGGTAGTGGGAAGGAGGCTTCGAAACAAAATGTATACTTCAGTGTGAGAGTTTGTAGAGAATAAAGAAGTGAACTCAAAAAAACATCTGAATATCAAATCAAAAAAGTTAGAATGTTTAATTTTGTTCTTTTGGTTTTGGTGAGATTGTGCATTGGGAGGACTTGACCCTGTATTGTATGTTGTATATTAGTTCTCCCTTTTTTTCTTTTTTTTTAACAAAAATTGATTTGCCAAAATAAGATGGCTGCACACAGAGGTCTAAAATGCCTGTTTTACAGACAAGTGTGTTAGATTTGGTGTTTCTCAGACTTGGACAAGATTATCCATCATATTTGGATCACTCTAAAACCCAACGCGGTGGTGCAGTGGTTAGCACAGTAGCCTCACACCAAGAAAGGTTCGAATCTCAGACCCTTCTATGTGGAGTTTGAATGTTTTTGCATGCATGGGTTTTCTCCCACAGTCCAAAGATACGTTTGTTAGGTGAACTGATCAGTTTAAATAGACTGAGTCTGAGTGTGAGAGTAAATGATTGTTTGACGACCTGTCCAGGGTGTACTAGGCTCCAGCAGATCCCCGCAACCCAATTTGGATAAAGTGGGAAGAGAAGATGACTGACTGACAGACCAACGAATTCCTTATATATCTCTCTTAAATAAAGATGACACACCTTCATCTGAAAGCTGCAGCTGTGGCTTTGGCTGATACCAAACAAAGACAGTATGTAACCTCTGCTATAGTATTAATCAGATGTGAAAATGTGGTTCAGTTGTCAGCACAATTAGCTACTGTCACAGACAGAGGAACATTTATTGCACATTTATTTTACAGACCTAGCTCTGTGCTGCTTGATAATGACAGGTTTATACACTGGTCAGGTAATTTCAACAAATTGCAGATTCATGTCCAGTTTTTGTCGATCCTTTGTTTCCTCCTGGCAGAAAGACAAAAGAGACAGGAACTTTCTAGTGGTGGAATGTAATGAAGTACAAGTACTTTGTTACTGTACTTAAGTACAATTTCCATGTATTGTACTTACGTAAATTTTATTGTCTGTACTTTTCACTTTTCGCCACTACATTTAAAAGCAGATAATTCTACTTTCTACTTCACTACATTTCTACAGTTACATTACACATTACAGTCACATCGCTGCTTGTTTGTTTGTCTATATATTTCTTTTTTCTTATGTAATCAGTAGTGAAAGGGAAATTGGTGCACGTAACCAATCAGAGTGGGCAGATTACATTAGACCAGCCTTCTAAGTGTTTACAGCTAAATAAAAACTTTTAAAGGCATCATCAGTAATCTGTGTTAGTTTGCTTTATGGTGTTTAACTCTGCATGACACCCCCCCCAAAAAAGTGTGAACTATGATCTATCATAGATTGATAATACAGTAACCTTTTAACATCTTCTGTTGTTATTAGCATCATTACCTGAAGTATTTGTAATTAAAATTGCAGCCGAGGCTATTTTTGCATTAAACTAAATATACCTGCAGTCGGCTCTTAATGATATTATAGTCTGCAGCATCAGGGAATGGGCTTGTGAAATACTTTCGAACGTTTTAAGTCAATTTTACAGCAAATACTTTAACTCGAGTAAAACGGTCGATGTGATGCGCTGACTTTTACTTGAGTATAATATAGTCTGTTTATTTGTACATTTGCAGTAAAGTGCTTGAGTACTTTCTCCACCACTGGAACTTTCATGCTTCATGTGGACAAAATTTTGTGTTTTCTGTAGTTATGCCTGTGTGTATTATAGCACTGTGGAAGTAACTATCCCAAGAAAGCAGAGGTGCACTGTAAGATGTAAAGTATCCCAGAATATAGAAGTGTACGTTTCAGAGCAGTAAAAACAAAAGTAAAAGTTACAAAAAGAAATGCAGATAGATGTGGTCAGAATGAAAAGAAAAGTTGGTTATTCTCTCAAGAATAAAGTTCATTTTTTTCCAAGAACTTTGCATCAACAAATTATAAATGTTCTCACGGTTTTGAGGAAACTGTTTAAAATCACTTCACTTTGACATTCAGCATCACTTGAGGAGAGGGTCCACACAATAACAAACAAACAGAATTTGCACATTTGTGCCTCTGACTGGAGAACTCTGAAGTCTCAGTGGTGGCCAAGTATTTAGGGTCTTTTTTTTTTTTAACGAAGCCGAAATAATAAACCAGTGGTCATACTATAAACCGCTGGAATTCTTACATCATCTTTTCTATTCCACTCACATTGAAAATATTACATTTCAATTTACAAATAAAATGAAAATGACACAACTAGAACCTGCCACACTCACTTCATTACTCACGCTTCTTCCAATCTCCAGATGCGAGCTTGGTTTTTGTCAGATGACAGTGATCTGTTAATCAGATGTGACACAGCCACAGAAGACATGCAGCTTTAGCCTTGGTTATCAGGTAGTACTGCCAACTATTAATCAAATTACTCCTGTATACATATGAGAGTGTACTCAGTTGTATTGTTGGTTTTGTTATAATGACAGAGTCAGTGATTAGGATGTGACATCATTGAAATTTAATATGCTGTCCATCAAACACCTTCAACTCAAACCCTTCCCAAAATTACTTTACACAGCTTTACTGTTTGTAAGCTGAGAAGGAAGAAGAGATGTAGCCGTTTTCTGTTGTTCTGTAATTCCACTGTGTAGGCCAAGTTGTACAGCACAATCTGAAACAAACACAGCTATGTTTCCATGTACAGTGTTTTTAAATGTCCCGTGTTTGTATTAATAAGACAGGGTGCTGACATGCCTTACCACTGAAATCTAATGGACTATGTTAATGAGATGCGTGATGGCATAAGATAGGACTGTTTTATATAATAATAATAATGGACATATAGTGTACCATATATTGTGGTCTAAGAGCAATATTTGACTTAATGGGTTGTTCAATTCAGTTGAAACATCATGTTGGAAGATGTTTGGATCGACAAGAGAAACCTGATGGTCGGGTTAGTGGTGGACTGAGGGTAAAGCTCTGTAATTGGCTTGGTCTGCTTCTTTGTTCACTTCTTGTGTATAATCTCTTGTCTGGATTATTTACAAAGGCTCACTATTCTCCTATTCTGACTGGCTTTTGTATCCTGTTTGACAAGGTACATTGGAGTTACTGTCAACAATGTGTTTACATTTATGTGACTTACAGTTAATTAAAGCATCTTTGTCAGAACACTGTCTGTCTCAGGGTCTCTTCATGTAATCCAGACTGACTTTGTGCAAAACAGTGTTTTAAATGGTAGTTCTGATAAGAAAAGTCATGTGGGCGCTTTAAAGTGTACAAAATGAAAATGCTTTCTTGGCCTATTTTCTAGCTACTCTAAATCGTGTTGCAGAAATGAGCTGAAAATTAACCTGTAATTATTATTTTTGCAAAAATGTTTTTCTCCAAAGGTATGTGTCTTTGCTTTTAGCTATGCATACATATTACTTAATATTTTATAATAATGTAAAATTCTGAATCTCCTGTTTGTCCAGCTTTGTGTTACTCAAACTTGAAATCTCAAATTTGGATCATCATTAAATAGAACATTTTTACATTTACATATTTACATGAAAAACACTGCAGGTCACGCCACATCTTTATCCCTGTGTCCTCTCCTGGGGGGTTTAAAAACTCATGCTGATTTTCCAGTGGTGTGCTCACTTTTGGTCCAGAGTTTGTACATGATCCAGTGTCTGCAAAGCCTTCTCTGCACTGCTTACAAATATCACACTAGCAACACTAGCACCTCTTTGCTTATAAGAACAATATGACTTCTAACAATTTTACTGCCATTTTTCCATATTTAAACTGGCTGTAGAATTTACTTTAGGCTCATGATGAGTTGGTCAGATCCACCTGAGTCATCTGAGTAATGCTTCAATGGAAAGATACCACTCGTGAAAATCTGACCATCTGAGGAGAGGGGTTCACATGATTAGTGCCACCAATCTGCTTCAGTGTGATTACTACACTTGAAATATTACAGAACCTAAAATATTTCTCCTTCTTTTAACGTGTCTTGAAATATAACTTTAAAAAAATAACATTTAAAATCTTTATTTTAAACAAAATAACAGATGATAATTAAAAATAAATATCAAACAAAATTTAAATCATACTCTAAACCTCTCCAAACCAGAAATAAATCACATTTCAGTTTGAATCAAACACTCTTAGTAAGCTTGTTTACTAGACTAGAAGAAGACATAAAGTGCCTCTTTGGAGATGTGAAACACAGCACTGAATGGAAACGCAAACAATTTGCTCATAAATTGAAATCACTGACTGAACTTAAAGGCAAATCAAACATTTAGTAAACACAAACAAACAACTACAACAATATTAAGCATAAACAAAAGGCCAAACATTTAAAATTATCTTTTTGTGTATTTAAATGTTGATATACTCAGACTCTCTGATTATGTCCAGATTTACATAAGGATATGATGCGGTCTCAGATTTTTTTGGACTACAGACATAGACTGTTATAGAAATGGAAGAAGCAAGTGTGACCTGTTGGTTTGTGGACTCCCTTTTTGAAGTCAAGAGGTTTGAGATCTGAAAAGGGCATTCTGTAAAACAGCATTCTTAGATAATTCTGAATAAACTATTATGCATTATACTATGACAAAATTAAAATAAGATTATATTTCATAATAATTAGCCTACTAAATCTTTCATGGGGAATATTTCATAATAATGTATAAGTATTGCATAATAGTGGTAAACATTTCATAATGATAAGTATTTCATAATAATGGATTCATTTATTAAACAAATTTGGACTGAAACTGGTCTCCATACACTTGCTTCATCCATTTCTATAAACAGTACAGTCCATGACGACAGACCACACGGTTCGGGCTGAGAGGGGGATGACACAGTGGTCCTATAGGAGGCAGCAAAACACTCAAGTGCATCTACACTAGCGCGTCCTGTGGTAGAAGAAGACGGTGTCGGGCATCCAGCCATCTTCTGTGAAATCATTAGCGATCGGACTGAACGTTAGACTAGAGAACAACAACAACAGCCATCATGGGAGCCGTTCTTGGATTGTGCTCCATGGCGAGCTGGGTAAGTAGAATTGTATTAACAAATGTATTAACGTTTAATGCCAATACATTTTGTGTGTCGTTGCTGTTTCTTCGCTGCTTTGATTTCATTACTGAAATGCTCCATGACTGCGCAATAACAAACAGTAGGCCGGGGTGACAGACTGGCGCAGACAAACATAAGTGAACACAGAAAGCTCGTTAACCTTCACTAGCGGAAAGATAACTGACTCGTGTAGTCTGTGGACTACACTACATCTGACTTTGTTTGTAAACCAACGAAACTACAGTCTAGGAAGTCTGTCGAGGCCCGATGAATTGTCTTTATTGTTATTGTATGATGACGCAATTCATTTAAATATGCAGTAATGGTTGTACCATCCTGACTTGCGTGTAATAAATAGTTTCATGTTAGTGAACACCGTTGGCAGTGTTAGCACGCAGCTGTCTGTGATGTAAACAAAGCCCACGGATGAGACGTCAGCTGTTCCAACACTGCAGCCTGGTAAACAGAGTCAGATATCAGCTGCAGTCAGCGACATGTGTGAGCTGTTTATCTCCCTTCCTGTGACCGGCTTCCCTGACCGAGTGTGGGGCTAATTTTGGTTTGTTTGTGCAGATCCCATGTCTGTGCGGCAGCGCCCCCTGCCTGCTGTGTCGGTGCTGCCCCAGTGGGAATAACTCCACAGTGACCCGTCTCATCTACGCCTTTTTCCTGCTGCTGGGCGTGGCTGTGGCCTGCATAATGTTGATGCCCGGCATGGAGGGTCAGCTCAAGAAGGTACCACGAGTTCCTCACGCAAACAAACGCAATACACCACTGCAGGAGACATATTTCAGCAGCCAGGGTTCCCCAAGTGTCCGGAAAGTTTTAGACCTGATTTCCAGTCTGGAAAGCTCCTGGAAATTGAGAGGAACAACTAAAATTCCTGAAAAGCACAGACATTTTTCTGACATTATCATCTTTTATTCAGAGATCTGTACATTTCTCATGATGTACTGTACTATAACTGCTGGGGGATTTCCACAGATTTATGTCACAGAAACATTTTAAGTGAAATAGTGGGAAGCCTGAACAATAAACATATCAGCTACAGTATGAATATGTTTGTCTCCCTGCTGTGACCTCCACCTGTGCTGAAAGCTACCGTATAGATATTTTATGGTTAAATATGGTCATTTATAATTACTATTATTGCAGTATGTCAGTCAGTAATATGGTGTGGAAGTTCCTGACAGAGGAGACGTCAGCATATTTTACGTTTTTGTCCTACGCGACTTGAAGGAGCAATTCTGTGCATTATTGCTTTAATTTGTTTAATCACTTCTACTGGCCAAAGCCAATCATTCACACCCAAGCTGGTGAGTTACAGTTACTGCTGTGTGACAGGCAGATTTCCTCAGTGTGCCATTCCTGTTAATCTGTTTTGTTATAAAGATTTGACTTGACATTTTTCAGAACCATTTTCCAGCCCTGGAAATTAAGAGAAACAAGTAAAATTTCCTAAAAACCCAATGAAAAAAATAATTAGAATCAACTTGACTGACATTTATGACATACTACTCTGCACTTGTATCATGACAAATTCAACTTTTAATATGCCATACTAATGTACAAGTTTTTATTATACTACATAGTTCTGTATTAAGGCATTTTTTCTTGTGATATCCTAGACTATACAGGCAATCAATCATTTTTATATTGATTCCTATCAGTCATAACAGCCACACAACACAAAAATTACCTCAGAAAAATCAGGAATTCTCTTGAAAAAGTGTGCACCCTGTATTTAAGTGTTAATCTTAGATAAAAAAAAAAAAAAACTTAGCAAAATGTTGCAGAAGCATTTTAAGCTCATCAGAGTTTAGTTTAGAGTCTGATTTTAGTTTGTGTTGTTGTGCTGCTGTAGATTCCTGGTTTCTGTGAAGGAGGAATGGGTTCGTCTATTCCTGGTGTGGAGGGTCATGTGAACTGTGATGTCCTGGTTGGCTACAAGGCTGTGTACCGAGTTTGCTTTGGAATGGCCATGTTTTTCTTGCTCTTCTCTCTGCTGATGATCAAAGTGAAGAGCAGCCAAGACCCTCGAGCTGCACTGCACAACGGGTGAGTCAGTGTCCATTCGCATGGGCACTTCAGTACTGAAGTATTACAAGAAAACACAATGTTTCTGAACATGCACTTTTTTATGTTTAGTACTTTTCATCAGGCATTTTATAAATGTTACTGTTAATACTCAGTGCTCATATTTTCTTTACTTTATTGTATCTGAAATGTCATTGAGCCTTATTCACCAACTGTTACTAAACAGAAATTGGGTTGAAGAACAATTCATCAACCCTACTTACACAGTTCTTGTAAAGATTCTGACATTCACCACCATTTTGTTATATTGTCACACACTCAGCGCCTTTCTTATACAGAAGGCTGTGATCCTTTAATATCTGTAGGAAACTCCTATGGATGGTTTACCAGTCTGTGGTCACCAGTACAAGTTTTTTTTATACTGTGGTGTACTGGGGTGGCAGCATATCAAAAAAGAACTCAAACAGGCTGGACAGGGTGGACAGACTGATGAGGCGGGCGGGTTCTGTGGTCAGCATGAAGCTGGACTCCCTGGTGACCGTGGCAGAGAAGAAACTCTGAACAAGTCACTGGCTGCTCTGGATGATGCCGTCACCCTCTGCACACTGTAATCAGTGCACAGAGAAGCTTGACCAGCAGCCTGCTGCTCCTCCCCAAGAGTAAAACCAACAAACTCCGACTCTGCTTTGTCCCCTGAGCCATCAAACTGTACAACTCCCGAAACCCAAAGTTAATGCAGTTTGCATTGATATAAAAATATAAAATTATCATGCAAATCCACTCACCAGACAAGCTGTACTGAAAATATGACAAGTCTTTTATCTAAATTCATGGTGATTTATTCTCTAAATTAAATGCTATAGTTTCTGCCGGGCACTGATGAAAGTTATTGTCAAGAATTATTTTTGACATATTTATTTCCTTTTCAGGTTCTGGTTCTTCAAGTTTGCAGCAGCAGCTGCCATCACTATTGGCTCATTTTTCATTTCAGAAGGTCCCTTCACTACTGGTAACTATTGTCTTCAGTGGTTGTGTTTTTCTTCTTATATTAACTCCAATGTAGCCTGCATACGATCATATCTGATCGTATGCAGGCTATCCCCTCTGGGGATTATTAAAGGAATATCTTATCTTATCTTATCATATCATATGATATGATATGATTTATCACATATTTTAAATAAGATAACTTATGCCATGTAGTGCAGCTAGTGCTGTCTGTGTCTAAATCATGTATTTCTAAAGAAAGAGCCCCGAGTGTTTATTTATGTATTTATTTTTTAACATAATTTGAATGGTTAATATTGTGTTACTCTGTCTGTGTTCCACAGTGTGGTTCTATGTCGGCATGGCAGGAGCTTTCTGCTTCATCCTCATCCAGCTGGTTTTACTCATTGACTTTGCCCACTCTTGGAGTGAGTCCTGGGTGGAGAAGATGGAGGAGGGCAACTACCGGTGCTGGTATGCAGGTATGGTGACAGTGTTCTGGGGCTGTGTGTAGACTGGATTCATTGCTGCATTGAAAGATGTCTGTTTTATGTATGTAGTGTGATGAATATAAACAACAGAACAAATGTTTCAGTGACAGCTGTTGTGGAGAAGATGGGTAAAAAACAGTGACATGAAACCTGAACCACAAACCGTGCCTGTTCATTTTATTCATTCAATCTTGTGTTGATGTTTTACCAGGAAAATTGTGAGAGTGTCTTTGCTGATACAGGTAGCAGCTTAAACAGTACACGTTACACAATGAACACATGAACTACACAAAATAGTGGTAAACAAATAAAAACATATGTATACACAAAAGCTCCGGAACCTTTAAAACATGACTTCCAACTAAAATCTTGACACATCTGTGCCTTGAACATTGTAGGTTAGTTAATAGTCAGTCAAATCCTCTGCAGCCATATGTGTCTGCATCTGGCTTTTTTCCTCTTTGTCCTTAAATTAATTTACTGTGAGCAGATTCATCAGAGTGGTTTGTAGCTGGTTGCAGCTGCAGAGGGTGGATGCAGTTCACGTTGGGCTTTAGGGGTGAAAAAGGAAACGTTCCTGAGAGGAAAGGCTACAACTTCCTGTGGGTTTCTAGTGACTGTATTTCTGTAGATGGGGTGGGAATAGTCCAAGAATAGTCCAAGCTTTGTAAGATGTAGCAGTGAATTAATCTATAAGAACACAGGGCAGTCCATCCAACCCGGGTGCACCGGTGTGCAGCGATCAGTGAGAGGTTTTAGATTTGTGATAACCCTCAGTGCTCTGTGGTACACCGTGTCCAGTGCATGTAAATATGATTTATCAGCATAATAATAGCAAGTCGCTACTTATCCTGTAAAGAAAAGCCTGGAGTCTAAAATACAAATCCAATTTCAACAACAGTTTATTTATGAGCTGCTGAATGTGAGGTGTGAACTAAAGAGAATCATCAATTAAAAACTGGATTGATATCAGAGCTGATGAGTACTGATGGGAAGAAGGCTCAGTGGCTTTGATCTTGGCTGTGTTTAAAATATAATATGCTTGGTTTTGTCTCCGTAAGTAATTAAAAAATATGCTATTATGTTTTAAGGGCTGCAGCTGACTAAAAGCCAGGTGAGGTGAAGCAGCTGAGCTGTGCGTCCTGGTGTCATCAGCATAAAAGCAAAGATTTGCATGAGAGTGATCAACAGAACAAACAATGGATTAGTAATGCTGAGGGACTCATATGAGGAGCTAGAGGGAATGAAATGATCATTTCAGCCTAATGACGCATTGGGGGAAGTTGTATGTCGTTATTATTGCAAAGTATTGAAAAGTTTTTGAAATTTTGAGGCATTATTGAGATTGTTTGATATTTCCACCAGGAAATCATCAGCTTTGACTTTTCTGATTGTAACTGTACATGAGTTCACCAGTCACCACAAGGGCAGCAAGTTTAGGTTTGTTCTCATTACTTGTGTCCACACCACTTTACACTTGTGGAGCCAGTCGGATGAGCCAGTGGTAAACCATGAGTTATTTCAAAGTTCTCTGTGTACTCTCTGAGGGGAGCATGTCTGTTTCATTGTAATGGGTTCTGAACATCTTTCCTGTTATTTTGCCAGAACTACATATATATATTATAAAGTTGTGTTGTGTGTTTCCAGCTCTCCTGTCGGCCACCACAGTGAACTACTTGTTATCTCTGGTGTCTCTGGTTATGTTCTACGTCTACTACACCCACTCCGATGGCTGCACTGAGAACAAAGTCTTCATTAGCATCAACATGCTCCTCTGCATCGGTGCTTCTGTGATGTCCATCCTGCCACAGATACAGGTTCACACCACTTCTCTTTTACATTCATTCACAGATTTCATTGTACTGTCCTGTACCTGTACAAATGGCAATAAAGATCTCTTGTATCCTATTCTATATCATGGGGCTTAATCAATAAAGCCTTTGTATGTAGTGATAGGTGCTTTTGCCTGTTGCCTGTATTTTCTCACTAATGGCTGCTGTTGTCTGTGTGAAGGAGTGCCAGCCCAGGTCTGGCCTGTTACAGTCCTCTCTGGTTACCCTCTACACCATGTACCTGACCTGGTCTGCCATGACCAATGAGCCTGGTAAGGTGTGTGTTTGTTGTGTGCGTGTGTAGAGAATCTGTGCATTTTTCTCTACATAAGAGGAGTCTGTAAAAACCCACAAATATTCTAATAGCTTTGACTCTCATTGTGTGTCACAGACAGGACCTGCAACCCAAGCCTTCTGTCTATTATTGGGCTGAACAGCACCAGTCCTGCAGGCCATGACCAAGTGGTTCAGTGGTGGGATGCCCAAGGAATTGTGGGATTGATCCTTTTCCTCATGTGTGTCCTCTATTCCAGGTGAAGAACTCCTTCAGTTATCTGTGCACTTTCCAGAAAACCCCTCAGATTAATAAACTTCCCAACCTGACTGTTTCTTCTGCTTTTTCTCCACAAGTATTCGTAATTCATCCAACACTCAGGTGAACAAGTTGACTCTGACTAGTGATGAGTCAGCTCTCATTGAGGATGGGCCTCAGACTGACAGCTTTGAGGAGGGCAGCGGCCTCAACAGAGCTGTGGATAATGAGAAGGATGGTGTCACATATTCCTACTCTTTCTTCCACTTCATGCTGTTTCTGGCATCACTCTACATCATGATGACACTCACCAACTGGTACAGGTAGGTTCACACTGCAGAAGAGCTGCTATTCAATTATTTTATTATTGTTATTTGATTTAATTCTTATGTTTGACAAATTCCATGTCAGCACTTTTAACCCTCAAATAGTGTCTGTGTGTTGGGAGATGGAGCCATTTGACAGGGGTTGGGCCTTCATGCAGGTTACTTTAAATCACAGTCAAGTACTCAGGTCATGTCACTTCATCATTCAAAAATATACTCAGAAATCGTATCACAATCCAAAATGGCTACCCATGCAAACAAACACTGGCCATAGTTGCTTTGAATTAAATTCTGATGATCTCTGTTTTAACTTGTAGGTCCGTAAAACATCATGGGCAGTGGTGGAGTGTGGGTTTGCCTGATAAAGGCACCGTCATGTACTAAAGTTACCTCTGTGATGAAGATGATGCGAGCAAATAAATATAAGAGCTATCAGCATGTGAATACTCAATTTAACCACGTACTTTTAAAACCCAGCAGAGATCTTTATGGTATAAAACACTGTTCTGTTGTATATATGAGTGTTAAAAAACAAATGGACCAGTTGTACCTAGCAGTGGGGTAAACCACACCTCATCACTAAGACAAGACTCTGTGTCCACTCTTTGCTTAGAGTTCTCTGAGGATGTTGTTGAATCACTAATAAATCCCCGCTTTGAATTTTGTGACTAAATGAGGAGCTCTCAGGATCCTCAGGCTGTTTATGAATATGGCCCCTGGTTTTTAATTGAATACCAGTTTTTGTTTGTGTTTGTTTGTTGGAGGAAATATGCTTTGAACTCAACAACAACCATGGATTGTTTGATTGTTTTCACTGGTGTATTTGTTACTCTCTCAGTATGAGGACATATGCAGTAATTTAAATCGCAATAAACTATAGTGAGTGACTATTACCAGTAATGAATATACTGTAGTTTTTGGACAACAGTGGAGCTCTGTGTGAAAGAGGAATGAAGTGTGTCCACCTCATAGCTTGTGAAAGCTGTAATTGACTGTTTTCACTGCATCAGGAGCTCACATACAAATTCTATGGGTAGATTTACTGGTAGTGTATAGATCCAGGTCAGTACTTTACTCTGCTAAGACTAAAGTCAATCAAATTATTCATATTTGTGTTAATTTCTGTTTTTTATGGTACTGTATTTTATGTTTTGGGGAATTCCTACTGACAGCAGGGTGTGTTTCTCTCTATCCACAGCCCCGACTCGAATTACGAGGCCATGACCAGCAAGTGGCCGTCTGTGTGGGTGAAGATCTCCTCCAGCTGGATCTGCATCGCCCTCTACGTGTGGACGCTGGTGGCTCCACTGGTCTTGGTCAACAGAGACTTTGACTAAAACACACACTGTTCCACTGTTCATACTGAATTTCATGCCCCACCTAACCAGTGTTTTGTCTTTGCAAAGTCAGTAAAACAGTAGGTACCTGCTGGAGGGACTGAGGCTGTGCTCAGACTGGTTGACAGTAGGAGCAGGAGGGCTAGATCAAGAGGCAACAAGGATATTGAATTAGTCTTGGTCCCAGCTCTAACTGCAGCCCAGTCTCATCTGTGGCAATGTCATTGTGAATCTTCAGCAGCTTGTTGTCGTCGTTCCCAATTCTGTTGCAGTTTTAGATATATCCTGTGAAACTGAGTAGATGGCATTGTTTTCTTTCTGTTAACAAAGAGCTGCATGCTTTTTCTTGAAAACTTGATGTGATGTTAATATTAGTTGTATTTAAAGTTTCTATGAGAATTACAGTGGCTTTGATTGGCAACAACTGAACTCTGAACTGTAGTATTACATATGAAAAAGGCTGTTACATGTAAAATAAGGGACAAACCTTAAACTCCGATTGTGCTGTTGTCAGATGGATTGGCACTGAAAAATTGGAGTGGAAAAGCCATTCAGTGTAGTTTCCCACTGACTTGTTCATGCATGAGCAGTGCTGTGTAATTTTGTGTGTGGTATTAGTTAGTCTGCTCTCCCTCTGCAGCTTGCACACACCTCTGCACATATACTACAAAGGCATTCCTGTTTTTGTTGCTTCTGATTACATTTTGACTTCACATGTAAAATGGAATTGATTGCTTGAAAACCTGTATATAAGTTATTTGGTATTGTGTTTAGTTTTTTGCAGACATAGTGTGGCATGGGTTTTTTTGACTGTCTCACCTGCACTTATATCCAGTTGTTTTTTTCCTCTCAACTCCAAACTGTATTGTAACTCATTTAATAAAGGAAGGAAAAGTTGTATGTGTTTTGTGTCTTGCCTCGACGTAACCGTGCAGCATCGCTTCACATCGGTGGTCTCACAGAAACAACAGTGCCAGTGTGGACAAAGCACTGAAACTGCAGAGCTGTAGCTGAAATGTATGGAGCCCCATTTGGGTCAAAATTCAATTAAGTCCATTGTTATGACATAAGTTTACTATTATGAAACAGTTATCCATTATTCTGAAATGTTTCCTGTTATTAGGAAATATGTATTTATTATTATGAAGCATTTCTCATTACTATGAAAGAATTGGTAATTATTTTTGAAATCTTTCCCATTATGAAACATTTAGAAATTATTCTGTAATGGATTTTTTTTTTTAAATTATTTCATCCTAGTGCAAAACAGTTTGTTTCCAAATGGCTTTTTATCTAAGAATGGTGTTTTACAGATTGTCTTTTTGTTTTATAAGAAATTTTACACAAGACTGACACTTTGCCAGTGGGTGGGACCAGGGGCTGGTTCTTTATTCTATGCTCTGATATCAACTAATTTATAAACTGATAGGAAATAGTGGAGAAAACTGTCAAAATACTGGTGTTCTGTTATGGGATGTAGTTTTTAGATCTTTTCAGATTCTAAGTTAGATCAGTAGATCTAACTTAGAATCTGTGGTTAGTGTATCAGGATAGAGCTTAATTAAAACTGGTCTGATGTTTTCAGTGATGTGAGGTCTGGTTAGTGGAGTGGAGCTGCTGGTCTGATTGCAGGTTGGTTTTTTTTGTTGTTTTGTAGTGAACAAAGGCAAATTTACAACAATTTGGCACAGTACAGTGTTCAGTACAATCAACAAAGAGACAGACAAGCTTTAAAATTGAAACAAACAGAATACACTGGATTAATCACTAGCAAGTAAATTATAAAAGAGAGATAAAAGACAAATGCTCAGGATCATTATCAGGCCTCTGCAGAGCTTGATGATGAGCTGATCATTTGAATCAGGTATGTTGGATGAGGGAAACATCAAAGGAAGGGGTGTCAAACTCATGCCATGGAGGCCGAGACACTGCAGGGTTTCTTTCCAGCTGGTCACTAAAGCAGGTGATTTTAATCATGGACACCTCTTTCAGTTTGAGGGAAGGAGCTCATCAGTGAGATCAACTGTTGGAGAGATGGTTGGAAAGAAAGCCCTGAGATAGAGGATTTCTTCTCAGCATGGAGGTGGAAAGTCTCAGATCATTGCCCTCATGAACGTGCCCCTCTCCTCCAGCCCATGGATGATACATGTGAGGACATAACGGCAGACCAATGTCAGACCTGCATTCATCATGCCGGGAGATTTTTCCCCTGATGCCTGGCACAGGATAATATCCACTGTGATGTCAATGAGAACCTCTGGCCAACTCCAGATGAGAGAGTTGATGCAAATAAGGAGTAACAGTGTTACAGTATTTTTGTTTACAACTGTTACTAATTATTACCTCCGCCAAGGAGGTTATGTTTTTGCTGGGGTTTGTCTGTTTATCTGTCTCTTGGTTTTCAAAATAACTCTAAAAGTTACGGATTTCGATGAAATTTTCAGGGATTGTCCAGATGGGGATAAGGAACAAATGATTAGATTTAGGAAGTGATCCAGATCACTTCCAAGATCCAGGAATTTTTTGAAGGATTCTTTAACATTGGGAGATAGGGCCATATGCAACATTTCTGCATATGACTCCACCAAAAATGGTCAAGACACTTTGAAAAAATAATACAGGACAAGTTTCTAACATGGTCTACAATATATCAAAGATTGATCTGGATAAAGGAATAATTTCAGATAATATGATCCAGAACATAAAAAATCGATCTTTGAAACTTGCATCAGAAAAAAAACAAATGAAGCTAGAAATATGCAACAGACATCTTTAAACAGCCACGACGCTGTGGAACTAATATTGATATAAATAAACACAAGATTAATACTAGTAATATCTTTGGTGGAAGTCACAATATGGAGGAAATGTTGTGCTTGGTGGAGGTCTGCGCTCTCCCAGTGCTTTTCTAGTTATTATTATTATTATTATTATTATTATTAT
>OOFC01041192.1:0-12653 GCA_900323345.1 Pseudochromis fuscus | reverse complement strand
TTGCTGTTCTTCTTTCTTGTTGTTATTGTTCTTCTTCTTCTTCTTCTTCTTTCTTGTTATTATTGTTGTTGCTGTTCTTCTTTCTTGTTGTTGTTGTTCTTCTTCTTCTTTCTTCTTCTTCTTTCTTGTTGTTGTTCTTCTTCTTTCTTCTTCTTCTTTCTTGTTGTTGTTGTTCTTCTTCTTTCTTCTTCTTCTTTCTTGTTGTTGTTCTTCTTTCTTCTTCTTTCTTGTTGTTGTTGTTCTTTCTTCTGTTTTTTTTTCTTTCTTTTATTGTTGTTCTTGTTCTTTCTTATTCTTTTTCTTTATTGTTGTTCTTCTTCTTCTTTTTCTTCTTTGTTGTTGTTGTTCTTCTTTCTTGTTATTGTTGTTGCTGTTCTTCTTTGTTCTTCTTCTTCTTCTTCTTCTTCTTCTTTCGTGTTGTTGTTGTTGCCGTTCGTTTTTCTTGTTGTTCTTCTTCTTTCTTGTTGTTATTGTTGTTCTTGTTCTTTCTTCTTCTTCTTCTTTCTTCTTGTTGTTGTTGTTGTTGTTGTTCTTCTTCTTCTTCTTCTGTCTTGTTGTTGTTCTTGTTGTTCTCCTTCTTCTAATATCTTACTCTGTCATCTAGTAATGCGCCTCCTTCAACACTTCAATGATTTTAGTTTATACAGTTTCCTATTTTAAGTTCATTGTGCTTACCTGGTTCAAGGCTGTGATGAGTGTCAAAAGGACAATAGCAAACTATCCAAAAAACTACACACTAGACTCTGTATGTCTATTAAATTACAATCACAAGCTCTCAGTCAGAGACCTTCATCAGACTGAAAACACCACCAACCCTTCAGCTCTGTTGTTAAGTAGAAAGGACTTCCCAAACTTGTCACCAGCAACAAAGAGAAGTGTTATGTGCACACACAGACACTTAATGGCAGTCTGTGTCCTTTGATCCATGCAGAGATTTTATTCAGAGCACATTAAAATCTCTCTGTATTTACTGTTGATCTTTCTTTCTATTTTAAAATCCACTTTATGTTTTTCCAGACTGATGATGCCTCACCAGTACAGACTATGGCAGAGTCACCGGTTGATACTGATCCTGCTGATGTTACAGAGGTGAGACCAGGGACCTTATGTTGTTTTGTGTGTGTATGAATGTAGACAATCTCCTGCAAGTTTCATAGGTACAGAAAATGAAAAAACACTATTATATTAAAGCGTATATGAATGATTAACACAGGGATGCAGGTTTAGAATTTGAAAAATACTTGAATAATATTTCTTAGTAATGGTGGACAGATGAAACTTTTGCCACGTTTCCATTTTTCCAATGTCCTCAGTAGAATATGTCTGAAAAAGCTTTTATTCTTCCCCATTAACATCAACTATCTGCTAAATCTTCTTAACAATCATCCAAAGCATTTCTAAGATTCAGTCCTACATCTGTGTGTTCACTTTAATTGGAGGTGTCACTGAACTACAGTACAGTTATTATGCAGCTTAGTAATGTGTCATTAAATGATCACATCCCAGTAAATCACCCTCTGTTGTTTTTCTCCCGCAGGACGACTCTGACTAAACTGCTCCAGAGCTTCACAATCAAAGATCAACGACCGAAACATTCCATGTTGCTCTGCCGAGTCCCGTCGTGCCTCGTTTCTGTCCCTCATGGAGTCTGTGCTCAGCGTCCGTGTGTGTGTGTGTGAGTGTGTGTCTGTTTGTGCTGTCACATACGTCTGTACAGTAAAAGGTGTAAATGTTCTGAGAGATATTGTGTGAGCGTGGTCATGTGTGTGTGTTTGTGTGTGTGTGCCTTTTGCACATCAGTCCTTATAAGACACAAAGGACCTCAGGTGTGTGTCATCTGTGACCAGCTGTCATTTACAGTGACTCCCTCCCACTGAGAAGGCCACCTGATCACTGTGTGTGTGTGTCTATATGTCGTCAGTGTCAATAACTCAAACATGGAAATACACCACAATCTACAAACACCTAAGTGTCTCTATATGAAATGAAGAATTTACAGTGATCTGTTTGAAATGGAAACATGATGATATTCTCTATTTTTGTCTGTATACTGTCACTGTATTTTGCGGTGGACTAAGAAGTGCTGAGCTATTTGTGCATTCATACTGTATTTTTTAAGTTATCACTGCTATAAAAGTTAAATATCACACTGAATGGACTTTTAAAAACCAAGAGCATGTAAACTATTATTCAGCTTCACCGCTGTGTCATGAACTTATTGGGATTTAAATGTTGAATAAAGTATGTAAAGTGTGGATCAATAATGTTTTTACAATCCATGTGAAAGGTGGAAAGCACTCAGAGAGCACAAACATTATCCATGTCCAACAGACTGTCTCAGATTGTTGACATTATCATCCTACATGTGGGTCTGGATTTTCAACAAAATCCAGTTATGAATTAATGCAAAGGAGCAAAAACATTTTAGTGTTTTCTGGGATTTCTGGATTTTTTTTATCATGTCCAAAATGTAAATTGTTTTTTGGATAACAGACAAACTAACACAAGCAAAAGTATAACCTCCTATGTGGAGGTAATGAATCCCTATGAAGAATTATGTATTTACTACACAAATGTGTGGTTATTAATCTAATATCAATGGATTTAAATGATGTAATATTATATAAAGATGAAGCCTGCCACAGAAAATAGAAAATTATTTACGAGTCAAAAAAACCCTTGTCTCCTTTATAAATAATCTAATGACAACATGTTTGAATGTAAAATGCTGCGACAGGCTTCTCATGAACCAAAGGAAGGAGGGACAGGTGTAGGTTCATTTTACGTCTTTTGGACATTTAAAAAACAAAGTAATAAGTTGGGAAAAATAACAAGTAAGTGTACTAATATAAAGAAGCATAACTTTATTAACAATGCAACAAACAACAAAAAAATAGAGAACAGACATCACTAGACACCACCAGAGAGAGATTAGTTATTTCGGGGCCTAATGACTGGGGCCCCTTGTGTTTAATGATGCTACTGACAGTCAGTTGCCCTTGATGCATCTTCACTTTTGTTTCCTAAGATTTTCCATTTCGTCAGTTTGACAACAGTATGTCAATGTGCTACATAATAATAATAATACATTGTGGTTATATAATGTTCAATAATAAATCCTGTAAATTCCAACAGTGTGGATGTGGTGATGCCTGAACTCAGCTCAATTTGAGGTCATCTGCTGGACAGCAAAGGACAATGTGTGTTCAGGAGGATTTTAGCAATATAAGGTTTTATGATTAGATCTACTGTTACTTTTGGTACATTTATTAAGAGAAAAAAAAAACAGTGTGTTAGCAGTAATAATCCTGCCTGTAGCCATCGAGCTAGCCGCTGTCTGATTGGCCTTGGCTCTGTGCTGTATTCAGCTGTCCAGCTGTGGTGTGTGAAGATAGAGACAGAGACAGACATGCACTGACAAAGGTCTGTCTTTGCAATCAACTCCTCCAACATTTATTCCTCTGAGAGGCAGCTCTGCTCCATTTACACTAAGACCCCAAATCCCACAGTATATCACCATCTATATCTGCTGCTTATGACACATCTCTCCAGATCCCCAGTGCTGTACTGTACTATACTTGAGAGCAGGCATCATCCATGTGCTGAAAAAGAAATGATTTGGCTGATATGAGAGGAGTAAAGTCCCCTCTTCACAACTCAACAGCATCTGTATAGATTGTTTGGTTAATTTAAATTTTCTCCAATAAAACCAACATTTACAGAGTGAGTCATTTAAATCTTCAGTCTTTGCTGCATTACTTCCTCATGACGACTAAGAACTACGTTACCATCCAGGATCCTCCCTGCAGCAGCTCATAACTCCTTTGTTGTTATTGTTCATCACAGCTCCTGCAGAGGGGTCCTCTGACAAACAACAGCCACAGCTTTGGATTCACGACACTGTCAGATCATACATACCATACCAACATGTGTCCACTGTGTACGTGTCATTAGGGGATGAACATGATTAACAAAAATATAAAAATTAATGAAGACTTCAGTTTCCAGTTCTTAGTTGACAGCAGAGCTACCTGCTGTGGTCCTCCACTGCTGTACCCCATCTGCTCCAAGGTTTGATGTGTTGTACATTCTGCTCAACCTGTGATTATTTTAGTGATGTTTGTCGACCTATCAGCTTGAACTACTCAAGCCATTCCTCTGTGACTCTCTGACATCAACAGGGATTTTTCTCCCAGACCTGAACTGATGCTCTGTAAACACCAGAGATCTGTCTGATGTGTGAAAACCTCAGCAGATCAGCACCATGCCATGTTCAATGTCCCCTGTCCCCTTTCCTCTTGACTACATCCACAGTCCTTAATGCAGTGAGTTCCTGTCACGTGATTGGCTGATTAGATGGTGAACCTAAGTGGACGATGAGTGTGCATGCCGTCAAATTTTTCAATCTGACTCCAGAAGAAACCAAAACAGCTCAAGTCAAGAAGTGTGTGTGTTTAGACTTTTTAGGTTTTTAGATGCATCTCAAGTGACCAGATCACAAGTGTAAACGACCAACAAGATGCATAGAGATCGGATCATTCAAACCACATAGGGAGGTGGTCTGGGATGCATTTCGCCACATATCTTATGTCATCAATGCAGGAGTGAAAGCCGCGGCTTTTCTTGAGTTTAGTCTCCTTCGTCTTGCCCTGTTTGCAGCTCGTAAATAACTTTGTCCTCTCACCTGAAACATGTGCAATAGTTTTTGATTCATTTTTCCTTCTCCTCTCTTTTAACTGTTTACAAAATCTGGCGCTTTACATAAAAACTGTGCACAGCATTAACGTTGCCGTGGTGACCCATAAACACAAGTGGTTAGAGGAGGCATGTTGAATCCAGATGTAAACAAAGATGCTCCTCTGCTGTCCACTTGTGGTCCGACTGCATTTTAAAACCAAGTCTAAACACACAAGAAGATTCATGATGAAAATGTGGCCAATCTCCTGAAGCAGACTGAAGATGTAAAGGTCAACTGTTGTCCTACTGGCACTGCACTGATGACAGTTTGCCAAACAGAGCAGCAGCTGGAGGACACAGGAGAGACGCATATGGACAAAGTGGGTACAAGCAGGGTGAGGACAGGACCTGTTGCACATCAGGCTGAAGCTGAACGCACGTCTCGGACACTGCTCCTCTCGGGCCATCTTGTCCCACTACACTAGAGACCCTTAAAGCCACAGTGAAGCTGTTAAAGTGCTGACTGAAGCTTTGGGGATCACTGTTGTACAATAACACATCAACAGGGTTTGCTGCTGTGTTTCTGTATCCAAATACAGCAGCAGCAGGAGTCACAGGAAACCACAGACCCATCAAACCAACCAAACTCCAACCAGCTCTTCCTGCCCGACGAGTCAAACCATACACAGAAATACCTGCTTCTCTACTTACATCATTTAACTGCTTACCATGGGTTAAAGTGTCGGGCCTGATTTCTAAAATTAACCCTTACGCTCCAACTAAACTCATCCACAGCTTGAATATATCATTAAAGATCAGTTCTACATGTAATACTTTCACACAGGTACATTGTATTGTTCTTTAATTCACCTTTTTCAATACCCACAGTCACTTTAGTTGATTTTGAGGGAATCCAAAATAAATTAAATTGTCCAAAACACTTTTCTTCTGTTTTAGTAGTCGGTGTGAAAAATGTGGTGCTGTGCTGTTAGAGATGTGTTTTTTAATATTATTTTATTTTTTTCATTTTTATTTGTGATCCATTTTGAGATTTAATAAGAGTAAATGGGCAGGGAAAGATTTGTTGGCAAAAAGTAAAATATACTATAAAACAAACCCCGACCAAGACATAATCCAGCTGTACTGATGCTATAGACTGAACACTGTTGCCCTCTTGTGGTGAAACAGTAACTCTATCTTGTAAAACATTCACCCAGAAAGTCTTCTGGGATTTCAGGTTTTTTTCAGACAGGATCCTATCTCGTGATCTTGCCCAAAAACTCGCAAACCTCTGCCAAGGTATAATCCAGCTGTGCTCAATCCTTGTCCTCGAGGGCCCCATCCTGCATGTTTTAGATGTGTTTCTCTTCCAACACCTGATTCAAATGATCAGCTCATCATCAAGCTCTGCAGAAGCCTGAGAACGATCTTGATCATTGAATCAGGTGTGTTGAAGAGGGAAACATCTAAAACATGCTGGATAGGGGCTCTCGAGGACCAGGATTGAGCACCCCTGCCATAGAGTGAACACTGTTGCCCTCTTCTGGTGAAATAGCAACATTATCTCACTGAGCACCAGATGGGGATTTGAGATTTTTTTTGGATATTGCCCCAAAAAATAACCAGGAAGTGTTCAGTAGTTTTTCTAACAAACCAAAGAAGGTACAAACAACCTCTTTGGTGGAGGTAATAATGCCAGATTTATCCTTTAACGCCACAAAGTAAGAAAATCAGGCTTAATTACAACACAACTCTACTCGTAAACCATTAAGCACCCACTCTACTGCATTTCCTTTGCGACAATTAAATCTACAACTCATTGAAATAACCTCTTATTTTAGGAATAAATAAGAAGGCTACACAACAGTCATTGTGTAAACTGAAGCTTTTAGCATGTCCACAGACTTTGGTGTTTGCATCATCACATCCAGCTCTACTACAGCATTTGACTGAGAGTTTATTTAATTTTTTTAATCATGGTAATCAGAGAAACCTTGACTTTACTTCACTGAAAATATATATGCACTGTTAAAAGAACATACAACACCATAAAGATAAGGTCATTTATTTTTTCCACATTGTGATGATGGTGTCTGTGGCCAAAAAAGGAGAAAGCGGAGCAAACACTCGCTGCTTTGTTGATTGACACTTCCAACAACAGTATCCAATTGTCACGTCAAACGCCTACATCAGAATATCTGACAACTTGTGTGTAATCATGACAGCGAATTATCAAACAGTAGGAAATGTGTTCAACAATGTTTCATGATGATATAAAAAAAAAACTGGTACAGGTTATCCACAGCTCAGATGGTGAAGTCCACATGAGAAAGAACAGATGATGGAGATAACTGGTGGCGACTGAGAGTCTGTACTTCACTTTCTCTTCTTCCTCTTCAGGGCTTTCCACTCTCCCTCCTGAGTGGCCAAGCTGCCAAAAAGCTCTCTCACTTTTCTCTTTCTCTCTGCATCCCTGAAACACAGGAAGCACACAAGTTGAAGGTTTTTGTTTTTTTTTTTACAAAAGGAAGTCAGGACATTATGTCTCACTTCAACATGGAGTTTTATCCACACCTGTTCATGACCTCGTTGAGCTTTTCTCTGGCCAAGAAGCGCGAGTCCTTCCTGATCTCCCTCAGAGCGCCCTTGAACTCCTTCTTGTACTTGTGCTTCAGTCGCTCCTTCTCTCTTTCTTCTCTGGTGCTGCCACGTTTCTTTCCATAGTCCAGCCTGACATATACATAGAGATAAATATGTTTTTAAAAAGAGATAATGAGGTATCTACAATATAAGCAAATATGCATTTTCACTCACACTTCAACAATCTTGGGTGTGAGCAGCTTCAGAGGAACAGGCTTCTTCTTCTCAAAAACGAGGGAGCTGTGAGCCACAGGAGCACTGTTGATGGTCTCCAGGATCTCACTGAGAAGCTCCTGCAACCAAAACACTATAAATAACACAGAACACCATGCAATCAAAGAGAAACAGAAAAAAAACAAGGCGGGAGACAGGACGTCAAACCTGCAAAGGCTGTGGTAATGTTTGCGTGGAAAGATGTTTGGAAAGAAGCGTTCTGATTGGCTGGAAGATGTGTGTGAAGGATGTGAGGTCTTTGTAGAGCAGGCAGCATCTCTTCACCAGGTCCAGGCAAGTAGACAAACACATCAACCTGAGAAGAGAGAGATACACAGGATTATAATTCAGAGTTCATTATTTGAACGTGGGCATGTTGGGTGTTGGGAGAAGTGACCATATTTGGATATGAATCAATACCCAACCATCATATACATGTATGTTAATATGTGTGCATACACGTATATATACAGCAGCACAAACATAAGGTGTTCCTCCACTGCATGGAACCAGTGCACCTCAACTCTACTCAGTCTGGCTTCCATTGGCAGAAAATACCTGGTATCACTTTTTCAGTACCTGCTCTCCTGTGGCTCCAAAAAGGGACCGGCCAGGTACTAGCAGGTACTAAAATGTGATTGGTAGGAATTGTCATTGCATCATCACTGCATGGTATGCAAATATTAGCACCTGCACCAGTTTTAGCAGTTTTAGCACCTAACAAGTTTCTACTTCTACTTCGTGGGGAAAAACACTAAATAGATTAATCCAAGGTACAATAACAGGTTTTAGTGCAACATTAAAATGTTACTTGGGAAAAAAAAAAAAAGTGAGCTCTGACCATCCAGTCGGTGAAACAGCTGACGGAGGTTGTAGTGAGACCTCACATCTCTGCAAATGTCGGAGTAGGTTTTTAACCAGGCTTTAACTTGATGAATTAACAACATATTTGAAGTTAAAACAACTAATTTCTCGCCTCAAACTGCTTTCTGTGACACAACAGTTATTCTGAAGATTACTTCATCAACTTTCTCCTCCTTCACTTTACGATCAGCTACACTGTAATGGAAACACAACCAAGGCGAGCTGATTTGAGGTGATTAGAGTCGAGGTGCGCTGCTTCTATGCAGTGTTAAAGTGCCAGTAGAGCACATGTATACAGTTATATCTCTGAGGCCAGTTTCACAGAAGCAATTTGCGAGCACTGCTCGAGTGCTGACTGCAGATGATGGCAGCATTAGGTGTGACAAGTAATTGTTGCTTGCATATTGCAGATACATTTGCATGTCCTATGAGAACCTGCAAGCTCACACATGCATCTCATCTTGGTTTCTTCTGATTTGTTGGGGGGGGGAACAAAATATGATTACAGTCAGCTGCTAGGAAATGATCTCACGTTGCACACAGATTACAGTGCATCCTGAACTAGTAGAGACTCCATAAGTTAAGTGAAAACCTGTCTGCAATAGAAAAACCCAGTTGACCATCAAAGGTGTTAAAATTCATCCTCTGGGGATCGTGAATGACAAACTTCACAGCAATCCAGTTCAGATCTACTGTTTGCTGCTCGTACGTGTACCTGGTAGAATCTATAACTAATTCATGTTGTGAAGGCCAGCAAAGGAGTAAAACGACGTGTGCACCTGCGTGTCTTCATCTTTACTCATTTAGACACACTTTAGCCTTCATGCAGTGTACACTCACTCCACTTTCAGATGCTATATCACTCTGGCAGTAATTACCACAGCTCTCAGAGTCTTCACACACATCTGCCGGCGTGCATGTGTCATCATATGAACTGAAGGAATGCAGAAATATATCTGCACGACCAGGTGTGAGAAGCTGGACTCTGTCAGACCATCAGGCATTGAAGATGGTTAACAAAGCAGTTAGAGTCACTATGAGACTCGATTTCTGGAAATAACAAGTCTGAACTGTTTGACAAATCAGCATTTGTTTTTCTTTAATATACAAATTTAATCAGGCTTTTTATTATAGCTGCTTCTGTTTGTGAGCCCGTGTGTTTTATGGAATGTTATGAGTATTAATTTCAGTTAAGGACAAATAAAAATGTATGTTCTCACAAACTGTGCACACTCACGGTCCGATGAAGCCTGTTTGCAAGCTTTGCTTTGTGCCCACACACCAGCTGCTGTGTGAAGCCAAGCTGGCGACTCATCCGAGTGAATGTAGCAGGCCTGAGCCACAGTGTGTACAGGTAAAACACACTATACAACACAGTATACAACACAGTGTGATGGCTTATTCTATGTTTTTGTAACCACACATTATTGAAGACTCCCATCATGAATTAATATTTTATATAAAAATGTGGGATCGGTTTGAGTGCTTCAATTTTGTCTTTACATAAAAAACAAACATCCTTGTCTTTTAAAAAAATAAATAAATAAATAAATTATAAAAGATGATTAGATCAGTCTCACTTCTTGTCTTTCAGTCTGTTTAATTTTCAGTGGTCTTACTCTGGTCTAAGCGAACTATGAGAATCTGTGTGAAGGAGAAGACAAAAGATTTTCTCACACTTTATCTACTGTCCCTTTAACCGTCACCAGGATAGTGTTCAGCTCAGTTATTAAATGCTTTTGCTTCATACTCAGCTCTGAAGACTCGATTGAGGTGTTGTGAGAGGAGTATAGGAAATATGACTGAGAAACCTTGTGGGTGTTTTTTGCTCAAAATCTGAAGTAATTTTCAACCAGTGAACCACTCCAGCCCATCTGAACTATCTAAATCAATCTAATGCCTGTAGTTCAAATATTAAACAGTTACAACGATGCTCCTGTTATTACCCCCATGCCTACAATTATATTAAATATTTAATTTGAAGATGCTACCATAACCTGTGGCCACTGAGGGGGAATAAGCAGAACCCATCCACAGTCAAGACAAAAAAAAAAAATGCATTTCAAAGTTCAGCTGAAGCTAAATGTAAAAATCAGGTGGGGACCCTATGAAAAATACATCAATTAGCAGCTAGCTACGTTGGAAAAAAATGCTTGAACAAAATGTGTTAACTATACAGATGGTGAAAAGCCGACTTTGAGCAAAAATAAAAAGTTGTTTCATGTTGCGTGATGTGTATGATATGTTGTATCTGTGTTGTAACTTCATTGTCTGCTTTGTTTTTAATCAAATTACCACTGTACCATCCAGCAAACACACTCTGATCGTAGAGCATTGTTTTATGTTGTGGTGAAAGCACGCAACACAGAACAAGAGCGTCTGTGTGAAGTTGTATAAAAAGTGAAATAACATCAAATCAAGGTGGTATTGAGGTTAGACCAGCTTTCCTTCAAGTACCTGTGGTTGTCTCTTTCTAGGTCATCTTTGAGATCCAGGTGTTGGGTAAGAGACAGGGGCAGGATTTTCTTGCTCCAGGTTCTGCAGGACTCCGAGGCTGACAAAACCAGCAGGTCACTGTACTTCCCTGATGGTCTGAACGGCGGCACCACCATGTAGCCTGAAAACACGGGGTCAAAGCAAGTTAGTTTGGTTTCTTGCTTTACCAACACCATGCACCAAAAACATGCATGACAGAGGTGTTGTGAAATACCTAGAGAGGCCTTGTCCTGCACGGCCAGGTGTAGCGTTCCAGCCAAGAAGTTGATGAGCTCAGGCAAGAAGCGCTTCGAAAAAGAGACGTACTCTACGGCCAGACAGCACAGCACTAAACCTGATGTCAGGTCCTGCAATGACCTCACGGGACACTAAAAATGAACAGCAAATACGAAAACATATCACTAAAAGGCATTCAGAGAACACAAACCTCTGAAAAGGCATAATCCAGCTCCACTGATGCTATAGGTTCAACACTGTTGTGGTGAAATAGCTTCACTATCCTGTTAAAACATCAGATCATTATACGCAACAGGGATGTTCTGGGATTTAAGGATTTATTTGTCAGGCTGGATCCCATCTTCAAATCATGCTCACAATCTAATAATTTCTTCTTTGGTAATACCCAATATCCATCTCTTTAAAAAAATGATTGTAGTTTTCTATAATGTTACTAACAGAGATGGTGGAGCCCCCACTAGAAGCCACAATGGCAGCAGATGGAAGAAAACAGCACCACACAGCTAATAACAAACATCAAAGGCTGAGTGTACCTTGGTGAGAGCCTGGCTGATGTAAAGCAGCGCTGGAGTTGTAACAGGGTGTCTGAAGTCTGAGGTGGGAAACAGCAGGGCTGCCACCTTCACGTAGATGAGCTTAAAACACAAAAACAAACATAGCGTAACTGCATCTGTCATATAGAGGAGAACGAATGTGCAACGCATACTGAGATCCAGCGTGGATCCACTGGAGGTGAGGGGAAATCTCTCTCATGCGTTTCAAAATCCTGTTTGTCTCCCACATTTCTCGTTTTGAAGACACTAAAACGATTCTGTCTGACTGTCCAGCTGCCAAAACCAGATGTGGGACATTGACAACTGACTGAAAGAAGTAACGTTTAAAATCTCCCCCCAAGGAAAAAAAATATATATATATAAACCCTGGTGAACATTAAACATGTTTATGGCATTTACAACAAATAATTCATACCATGTCAAGTGTAGGGAAAGCAGCGTGACCCTTGACCTCCAGCACTTCCTCCATGCTGTGAGCAGCATCTCCGAGGACGCTCTGCATGGCCTGACAGGCTGCTTCAGGAAACATCTGGCACAGAGCATACAACTCACTACAGAGAGAGAGAGAAAATAGATGTGTTTAGCTGTGATGAATAAATATTTTAATGCAGAGGTGGACCTGTTGAACTCACGGTATGAGCTTATCTATGGTGGTGAGTTCAGGTGGACTCCTGGTGGCCAGCTCCCCGGTGTACTCCAACAGAAAGCCAAACAGTTTCTGAGACAAACAGACAGAACATTTTAAAATTCACACAAAACTGGCTGCTACCTTCAAAAAGCAAAACAATGAGAGAGCGCCAGACTGATCTGCAGAAATGTGCTGCCTGCTCCATATATTACCTGCAGTTTGAGCTTATTTCCTACAGCCAAACTTGGATGGTTACACTTCTGAGTCCTGGCCACAATGAGGCGCTGGTTGTCAGGGGTGTGACCGTGGAGCAAGTCTTTTAGATCGCTGTAGCTCTCTGGTGC
>OOFC01041190.1:56724-68775 GCA_900323345.1 Pseudochromis fuscus | reverse complement strand
AACAAATGGATTGCAACAAGAGGAGACGTGAGGCGGAAGGAAATAGTTCAGGACAGTGGAATGAGGAGTGAAGAAGGTGATGAAGATATCTCTGAGGTGGCGCTGCTGTTGAAGGAGTGTCACAGGGCACATGGGAAACTGCCAGATCCGGGAGGTTTCTGGGCGATGAGAGGTTAAGACAGGGTTAAGAGTAAACTTACATGTGCACATTTTCCAGTGAGGATGTGGAAGCGATGTTGTGAAGGGGGAGAGGATGGATGGCATAGCCAGAAAGAAACAACAAAAAAAAGAAAAGAGATGGCAAGAGATGAAGGTAACAGAAGAGGGTTCGACAAGAGTGACTTCCACCTGTGCAACACAAGAGAGAAAAGAGGGAAGAAGGAGGAAGGGAAGAAAGGAGCAAAGGTAAAGATTTAGGAGTCCCAGACTCCCCTAAATCAGCTCGGCGCACTCCATGTTGTTATTCCTAGGCGTCACGGTTGAGCGATATGTGTTTATAATTTGTGTTATGACTTACTTGAAATTATGAGTGTGGAGAGTCAGTGGGACAGAAACAGATGCGTCTGTGCGATGCCCAGGGGAACCATCAATACTGTCTGCCACTATATAAGTGCATGTGTGTGCACGTGTTGCATATGTGTGTGTGTGTGCACGCATTCGTGCTTTCATGTCCTTATGTGCGCGTGTGATGTATTTTGTCAGCCTGGAGAACATGGAGAGCCCACTAATATCTGTTCCCAGAACATCCATTATTACGGTCTTCTAGTTTGTGATCATGCCTTTCCACCACTTAACTGTCCGGCTCTGCAGAAACATTCCTCTGGCATTTTATGGCCGCTCCTTGATTGTGAGTGTGTGAAGGTGCGGCACAAGTCTGGGGGCCCCTGGCTAGGCAGTACTAGAGGTCTGTGGTGAGAGCAAGCAGAGGACATGAGAATGGGGCATGGCTGAGTGACACTATTATTTATGGCCTTGGAACAGTGTGTTATTTACAACTGCGGAGGTCGGGAAAATGTCTATTTCCAACATAAAACACACTTTCAGGCTTCAGTTGGTGTTTTAACTCCAAATGTGGGACAAATGTATTTTTATGAGGTCCAAGTTTTGGCTACTTTAGGATGGATTAGCTCTATGCTAACCAGCAGTAGCTAACCTGCAGCCACATGCAGGATCCACCTATTGCCCACTTCCTTTTGTATGCTTGCCTGGATTATAGTCCTGCCATAAAACGGGATTTATCTACACCCATCACAAATGAAACTTGCATGCCTGTCCCTGTTTAATCCTCTCGAGCAGTTACAGCATATTACACATTACATGCTAATCCCAAGCTTCAGGCGAGAATGCTATACTTTACATGCGAACCTCGGGCTGTGCTTCCCAGGAAAAACCCAGGACAGCAGATGGTTCTCCCAGAACTGGACCAGGTTATGTGTGTTTTCACTTCTCTAATAAAATATACAACCCACTTACTCTGCTCACCCCCACTCCCACACTAGTGCTCTGACTGGTGGGTGGTGGTAGTGGTGGTGGTGGTGGGAGTATAATTGAAAGAGTATGTATCAGTTTTACTGCAACAAGAGGGAAAATACGAGGGGACAAAAATCAACAAATCTGCCAAAACTAGCCAAATGTTTAGAGTGAGAGCAGGGACGAGGAGAGATGGCTGACTGCTCCCAGAGATGAGCAGGACCAGACGACCACCACTGCATTCCTGGCCCAGAGAGGGAGAGAGACAGAGAGACCCAGACGGAAAGGAAAAGAGTGAGGGAGACCAGGTGGCTGTGTGGGTGTATGTGTGTGGGTGGGTGTTACCCATGTTGTAGGGACCTAAATCAGAGACTTTTTGGGGACTTGTCTGTCTTATGGGGATGGAAAGCAAGTGAAGTAAATCATTCTATGTTAAGGTGAAGACATAATTCATGGTTAGGTTAAGGTGAAGGTTAAGGTAAGGGGACTAGACAGGGATAATTAGGATCAGGTAGACAACTGGGGCAATGAATGCAAATCAATATAATGTAAAGTGATGGTATAATGAAGAGAAAAGAATGGAACAAGATGAAGAGTGTACTCCCAGTCCTCTCTCATGTATCTCAAGAGTAGGATGAGATATCAATATCAATCTCATGACTGAAGAAGAAGAAAAAGAAGAAGAAGAAGAAGAAGAAGAACAAGAACAAGTAGAATATATAGTGCTTTTTTGACCTTAGCTAGGTCCCAAAGCGAGGGAACTTACAAGGCAACTCATTCACCTATTCACACACACACTCACACACCAATGGCTACCGAGCTGCCACACAAGGTGCTAGCCACCATTGGGAGCAACTTAGGGTTCAGTGTCATGCCCAAGGACACTTCGACATGTGGACAGGAGGAGCTGGGGATCGAACCCACAACCTTACGATTCATAGGCGACCCACTCTACCACCTAAGCCCCCAATAAGACATAGATTTCTTTATGCTGAACTCATCTGAATACATCTTCATTCTAACTGTAAGTAACATGCCGACCAATATCTATCCTTTATTTTATTACATAAAATATTGACCGATTTATTTGATATGTTCAATGTTTGATAAAAAAAGGTAGTGGCATTATGTGTCCATTGCCTTCTGACGTCTTGTTTAAAAAATAGGAAAAATAAATATACAAAACCTAGCAAGAACTCAGTGATGATTGTGATTATTCTCACTTGCATCTTTTTCCCATTTCAATGACCTTGGGTATCTCCATGTGTGCTCCTGTTTGCATGTGTGTGTGTTATACTTTTTCCCATGGAGCTCAGTCTTTCACATCAATGTGAAAAACACAATCCATATTAGATTAGTCAAAGCCCTTTAACAATCTGCAAAAGTCTGGCATGAGGCCTGCCTACACAACATCAACCAATACGCTAAGCTCTTGACCTAAACTTCCAGGGTTGGTCCTAACAGCAGAGCAGGTCTTTCCATTCCTTCCATTTGTTTTGTGTCTTTATTGTCGTTGGTCTGACTGACAGTGTCTCCCCCAAGGCACGAGAAACAAGACAGGGGGCCGCACTGTACCACACACGTGTAAGGCTCTCCCGCCTCGCAGTCCGACACAAGTACAGGCACAGACGCACATACATACAGCAGCTGGGTTGTTTAAAGCTCCCTGTCATCTCACAGAGAGAGGTGAGGGTCACAGAATGAGTAACACAGCTCCAGTCACACTACTGTAAGAACACACACACACACACACACAGAAGGAGGGAGGGAGGAACATACACACATATGCAGAGTGTTAAGAAAGAGCACTAAGGCCTCAGTATAAACACGGATGAGTTATGTCCTCCCACCATTTTTTATAGACATCAAAAGATGAACCTGTACAATATGTGGACGAGGAAAGGTGTTTTGTTGAGGTCAGATCAGATGACGGTACAACTAAAAGGAGAGCCACCTGTTCTGCTCTTTATTACACAATATTTTAATACCAAATAATCATCTTCCCAATGCGACACATTCACATTTCTTCTTGTGTGCCAGCTAAAAATGCAATACTCACCTACAGGCAAAAAGAGTAAGTGATTATTGAGAATAACATCTTTGAGGACCAGCATCAATGTTTTCTTTACATTTTATTCCTGTGTAAAATAATAATAACCAAATTAGGCTTTTTACCATGTGCCAAATGATAACTGCACATCTCGTATTTGAGCATATTTTCTTTTCTCTCTCTTTCTGTAAAGTGAGAGGAACTACAGTAAAGTGCCTAATCTAAACTGTCGGTAATGTAAACTGAAAATACCAGGAGGACGTCTTCTGCATTGCGCCATTTCAAATTCAGTCTTTATTGCCCTCTGTGCGACAATAACCCTCTGTCAAACAGTTCATCACAGGCTCTTAGACAGGAAAGCCACCACAATCTGCCGTCTTTCTCTCTCTCCATCCTCATTCCATCGCTGCCTCTCTCCTCCCTTTCTTTTGCTGATCAAAGAGACGAGCCCGTCGTCAGAGAAGAGAATGGCATCACCTCCGCCTTGGACCCGGGCCTCTCTATCATTCGCCATCTCTCTCCCTCTATCATTCTCTATTTGGCTCTGTCGTGCCCTATACTCACTCCAAAGTGGGGCTAAATATTAAGTTCAAGGAGGTTATGCAAACACGTTGAAACAGCCATCCTTGGCCTAAGTATTACCCTGAACCCTTCAATTACCCGCCTTGCTTTCCTCTCTCCTCATTCCTCCTGCCTTTCCTGTCCTCCGCATGGGTTCTCTCACTCCGGTCATCTAACTGCAGTCTGGAAATACAGCGCACACTCATGACGTGGGGCCAAAAAACCTTAAAATATCAGGGGCAGAGAGTACAACATAGTAGCGCACTATAATGCATGCACGCACACACACACTTATTCGCACACAAACCTGCACCCAAAATACACATGTACACACAAACCGATGAAAGACGGGTCCAGAAAACAGTGGGAGTGAGTACCCCTGGTGTATTTTCTCTGTGCTCCAAATGCAGGGCCTGGCGGTGGACCACAGCTGAACCACAGCCGACATGCGGTGGAATGGGAGGCCACCACACTCACTTCCCTTAAAGAAGCAATAGAAACACACACACACACACACACACACACACAAGGGATCACAGAATAACACACACATCCACTCAGACACACACATACGCACCCATGTTCAGCAATTTCCTGGATAGCACTGTCATGACGATGGGCCCATGTTTAAAACGCGGTTTGAGGTGAAGGGACAGATCTGTATGGGCTGTTTCCCACAATGCTTTGCCAGACAATTACACAACCCAATTAATGTGGTTACTACAGCACAGCTAGGACTCCACTCTGAGAAAACTGAGTGTACATGTACACGTGCACGAGGGAAAAGATGTGTGTGTGTGTGCGCCGTTGGCCTGTATTACTCGCCGAATTATAGCTTTCTTTGGAGCTTGGACGGGTCCATTTCCCGTCAGTGTGTAAAGGACACACAAGGTCACACTAACATTCACCCCACACTCCATCAGCCAATCAGAGTTATTTCCAATCACAGCCACATGAGCTCAGCTGCATAGAGAACTATTGTAGAGAACTACAATACCACAACGTGCATGTGTTTTACTACACAGCTCAGTTTCTTTCAGGGAATTTCATTGAGTATTTAAAAAGTTAATATTAGTTTAAATTTCAATAACTAAGTCATTACATGTCAATAAATCAATTAGTCATCTTTTAATAGGAAGGGGTTTTAGTGTGGAATAAGCGCTATTACATTATGATATGAGCTGATCACAGATTATAAATTGTAACTGTAGTTGTCTAATAAATGCAGTGAAAAAGTGCAGTACTTCCTTTCCATATGTGGTAGAGAATTAGGAAATACACTCAAGGAGGTGTAAGTTGTATTTGCCACCTGTATGTTCAAAGCTGCAGGGGTGTAGATTAAGCACAGACACACACACAAACACATCTGCTAATTATTACCAGCCGTCTGATTCCAACTTTGGTTAACAGTTTATTTTAATGAAGGACAGAAAATGTAAGAAAAAGAAAAAATAAAACTCTGTGTTGTGTTGAAGCTGCATGATGGTTTCTTTACAGTCGACCACACACTCGTACCACTAACCTAAACAGACTTCATTACCCTGGCTTTAAAATGCTTTAAAGAGAAGATGGGGGGAGAAATACATTCAAAGAAAGAAATCAGGAAAAAGAGACAGACTGCAAGTCTCTCTCGCACACACACACAAGCTTATACACACCAGTGGGCTCGGTGAGGGTGCTGATTAGAAGAGCTGCAGCCACGTCTGGACAAGTCTGCTGTATATTTAAACAGATCAGTGAGGATCATGGGATCAAAGAGTAACATGATTACTACCTGCCCTTCTGATAAAAAACCTCACTATTATTTCCCTGTCAGTACACACAGGAATACACACATATTTGAGCTTGAACACACACACACACACACACACAGGTAAACTTGCAGTCAGGGGTCCCAGCAAGACACACAGTGATTTGTACGGATGCACAGTGGACACACAGGTAGACACAAGAGCACACACCCACACACGCACACGCACACACACATGGACAGACATATACACCCACACCGCTCTATAATCTGGGTAATTTGTACGTTGAAGCCAGTGTAGACAGATCATGGCCTCTGGTACATTGTGTCTGTTGTGTCATTAAAATTGTGTGCTCACCAGTTGGTGTGAATTCCCAATAGAGACATAGTTTTAAAGTATAGTTGTCGTGAATGCGTTTCGTGTGAAAACAGCTTTTCATAATGGCACTTCTTGTATGCGGAAGATCGAGTGCGTGTGAGTTTATGAATTTTATGAGGGTATGAAAATTGAAGCTGCAAGTGCGGACACACAAGCGCATGAATGCAAGCATGAAACAGCAAAAGTGTGTGTGCCTTGTAATCACTGTGGCAAAGTGCGAGCTTTCTGTTCCTCGCCTTGAGTTGTCTTATTGGTCCGAGTCCAGTTTCCTTTTGTCTTTGGCATGTTTTGTCTGCAATATACTTTTTTTTTTTCCCCCTCACAAATAAAAATAATAAACTGACCCACAGATCACACATAAACACAGACCATGTCATAAATGCTCAGCTGGCCCTTCAACACACCTGTGCATAAATTCCAGCATACATCTGGTTTTTAATAAAGAGACCTGTGGTAGTGTGCAGTTAGATGCTGCTGACAGACTCACTGATTTCCAGATAGATAACACACACATTCAAGCCCGCTCCCTTGGTAGATTACATCACAGTTATTTTAACAATGGCTTCCACTGAGTAATTTTGTTGGCTATGGTTACATGCAGAAGTGTGTGTGTGTATGTGTGTGTGTTTTATTTCTTTACTTCTAGCTGACTTATAAATCATCATTCTGTGGTCACTGATTTAGTTTCCTCAGGAATTTAACCAAACATAGGCTCAGACTCTTTTAACATTAAAAGTCATCAAAGATAAAAAAAAATAAAGTGTGTTTGTGTTTATATGCAGCAGTAGGACATGGCTAGATGCGTTTTTGTTTTGCTGTTTGTGAATGCCATTCTATCAAGCAGCAATATCAGAGGCTGTAGTTCCTGAGACCTGAGCTTTTGTTTGCCATGCATTTTTAATTTCTCTTAGCTCTTTGGGATTCTTAGGTCCTGATAAGTCAAAAAACTAAGCATCGTCTTTGAACAGAGAGTAGTAATAGTAGTAGTAATAATACATTAATTGATGTATTGTGCTTTTGCTACCCCTAGAAGGAAGAATAGGGGTGTCCACGAACAAAGATAATAGGATTAGACATAGTGTCCACAAACGAGGACGACTGCTTTTTGTTAAGAAACTTGAAGTATATACTGTAGAAAATCTAAAATGTAATGTCCACGTATGTGGACGCACGGTCTCAGGAGGATAAAAGGGTTTCTGCAGGTTTCAACAAGTCAAATTTAAGCCTTTTTTTAAGACCATAGTGAATACAATTTAAGACCCATTTCACATCCATACTGGCAAAAAAGTACAAAAGACATGAAGGAAAATTGGAGTTACAGAATTACATGCAGCTAACTAACCCATGGGATTTCACTGCCTTAATGTCAAATGTTCCAAGTTTCAAAGTTTTCTTGAAGAAGGTGCAGTGTGCTTCATGTTTCCATCCACCAACTTCAACCATGCCAACCAACCTTACCCATCTTATATGAGTAATTCAGCTTTGCTGTGGGCTTTTCTTTAAACCCTTTCAAACCGCGCACATCGCCGGAGATACAAGGTGAATAGCAAAAATCAATTTACCGTAGTTCCTCACCCATTAGCCCCAGCGATGTGATTCCAGCTGATTCTGAAAACCGACAGGTGGAGAGTTTCATACATATTACTGATATTATGGTATTTTACAGACACTCCGCTTGTCGGCTTTCAGAATCAGCTGGAATCACGTCACTAATGCAACTGGCCGAGGAATTACAGCAATTTGATTGACATGTCACTTTCTGTCACCAGCTAAATGTTCGGGGTAAAAGGGTTAAGTTTTCCCCACTGTAACCATACACACTGTTGGCTGTAACACACCGCAGTGCGAACACCACACTAGCTGCTTGTGCTCTATGAATTGTGATCAGACTGCACAGGTACTTTAGATCCGTTTTGTAGTTATGTTACAGCGTCCTCAAAAATCGAAACATTTAAAGGCAACACTGAGGTTGATGCATTTGTTTTAAATAATAGCAACATTAATGCATTTTTTAATTTTACATTTAAGACATTTTATGAGATTTTAATTGAATTTTAGACATTTTAAGGCCTCAAATTGAAATGATTGGATTTTAGACCTTTTAAGACTTTTGAAGACCCCGTGAAAACCCTGTATAATGTTGTATATAATATGAATACAATATAAAAACACAATCTTGAAGTTTCTCTGGCCCCTGATGTTTCTGATGTGTATGATATATCATGAACATGGTGCAAAACATGCAAATATAGTTGAATAGGTGGAAAAAGCCCAGAGAAAAAAAAGCATAAATTAACACCAAAACCATGCTCATCTTACAGCCACTGTGATGACATGGTGTGCAGCTCTCATTTTTGTGTGTGGGGACCACCTCTGCGTGACAGAAGATCCAAAATACACTCCAGAGTACAGACACACTTACAAACATTTTGACACGAAAATCTGTCTGTGTCACAGAACGGCAACACTGAAAGGAAAAGGGGAGTGTGTGAGGAATACAAGCTAGCCAGCAAGACAGAAATGTTTATTGCTCTTTTATCTGCAGTCATGCAGTCAGACATACCAGGAAGTTGCTTAGAAGTTTGGGGAAACACTGGCACGAAAAGCACTGTGACTGACATGTCGAGATGTCTGCAGTGTGGCTTGTGATTCTGTGTATATGTGCATGAATGCTTTTGGTGTTTATGTGTCGGTGTGCACGCACATGAGTTGATCGTGCGCTGAGCTCCCAAAGTGACATGCCAGGACACTGATGTTAGGAAACTGAGACACTCTGAGTCTGATAAACAAACCGTGCCAGGAGAGGGACCTAAACAATGTGCCGCAATTGCTTTATTACTCAGTGTTTGCCCCCAGGTGTCATGTTACTGAGATCTTCAACACCATAAAAGCCTTCTTCATGGTTCAGCCCTGTGTTTGTGTGTGTGTGTGTTTGCTCTGGCAGAGGCTCCCTTGTGACTGGTTATATTGGACATGCTCAAACAAAGCCAAACACACAACAGGAGCCGCAAGCAATTAGGCCTGCCATGGTGCATAACTCCTCTCTGAACACCCTCTGGTTCCCCCCACGCCATCATCTCTTTCTCCTCTACCACACATTTCAAGCTGCCATCCACCATCCAGGACGCAGGGTTGCATATCAGTCTCAGCAGCGTTTGCACACAACTCCGTGCTGGTATCCTGTGTGGCATCAGTGGTAATAATACTGTTTGTGTGTGTGTCATCCTCAGCATTAACTGTTAACCTCAGTGGGTAGAACATTGCTGACTGGCACGGGAATGCTTGTAATGCTAGCAGGCCGCGTAATCCTTTGGATTAATACACATTAGGATGATTTAGTAGAGAGCAGGACGGGCCCTGTGTCTCCATTTCACCCTGTCATTGGGACAGATTTGTCTCTGTGCACATTGTGATAATAGTCCCCGTTGTTCTAAGGGCTGTGCTGTTGTTTGAAGCGATTAAAAACATTCAATTTATACATTTATCATCTTGGCTCTGAACTCACGTCTGCGCGCTCACAGCAGATGATTAAGACATACTCTCACGTCTGAGAAAAGCCACTCACACAGTGATGGACATTCAGTTTGAATTAGATCTTCTGGAGGCTGAGCGGAGAGCGATATCTCACTGCCTGTGGCTTGGACAGTAAACACAGTGAAGATCTGTTTCGAATCAATGTAAGAAAAAGGGGTAAACTCAATCTGGGTCAACTTCTTTCTTCTCTCTCTGCCCCCACAACCCCTCTGTCTCTTTGTCTTTCTGCCTCTCTCTTGATGTTTTGTGGGAGTCCCGTTGGCCTTTCGTCCCTAAACACCTCATAAGGGAGACAACACTTTTTGTAAAAAAGTGCAGGAGAAGAGATGGAGCAGGGCTGCAGTTGAAGGGAGCGCTGGGATGAACAATGCTCAGAAGATACTGATAGATCCAGAGCGATGTGCATGGATGTGAGTATATTTCTTATGAACGATGACACAGTCCTTACTCCTTGCACAAAAGGCAGGATGCTTTTGTGCACGAGCATATGCACTTGCACCAAAATGCACATTAATTTCTAGGTATGTCAGGGGGCCGCATACCTCACTATGTTTGTCCGATACACGTAAACCTTTTGTAGTGGCTAGCGTAGCTCTCCTGTTACACACACACATGTTCTTTATGGGCTGGCTAATGGAGCTGAGTTCTTCCTGTCTGTGTGATGTGGTTTACTGTTGTTTGATGTGCTCAGGAATTCTGCATAGGAGAGCACCCCGAGCCGATCTTATCACATAAAAGCCCTCGCGATGGAAGAAGACACTCAACTCTCTTTTTTAACTTAATAGAGATCTGTGTCCCTGTGAGGATATGTGTGTGTGTGTGTGTGTGTGTGTGTGTAACTGAGCCCTTGTGCACGTGTGCGCCATTTCTCTAATTCAATCGAGTGTGTAACCCAAGGCCAAACACACACATTCGATTTCAGTAAATGCTGAACCTGGAGACCTGTGGCTAGAATGGATCAGAGACATGTCAGATACGTTAGTGCATGTTACCCTGAGTATACATGTGTGCGTGTGTGTGTGTGTGTCTAAGACAAGACAGGAAGGGAGAAAAAAGAAGCACAAAAGAAAACAGGGATTTCACTTTTGTTATTTCTTTTTTGATTTGGTATTGAAATGATATCATGTGTGACAACTGAATGTATGTTTAAGATGCACGCACTGAAGTGCACCTGTTTAGATGGTGTTAGTCGGTATTAACTTTTTTAAAAACTTTGAAAGCTGATTTTGGGCTGGTTTTCTCTCTGTTTACTTCAGGCTCAAGACATAATCAGTCAATGTCTTAGCTAGACATGCCATATATTGTTATGTGCCAGATAGGCTGCTCCAGTTCAGCTGCTAAAATAAATTCCACCATCAGGCACACGAGTGGTACTACAGTTTACTGTAAGGTCAAGTTATTCAGAACTCTGGTAAGAGAATTCAAAACACTGTAAAGACAAAAGACAAAAATATGATAAGCATGTGTGGATTACAAACTCTCTTATGTAAAACACCCTCATGTATGTTTTTAGATACATTTTTATTCTGGATTTGTGGACATTTAACCTCAGAAGAGATCAGAACTGTAAATATATGCTGATGATTCCTGAATATAATCTATAGTGTTTATCAGAATTTAACTGATGAGGTCCCAAAGTAACATCCACTGAACATAGTGGCAGTCATGTGACACTATGTGAATTGTTGTCCCTGTGACATCACTTCCAAAATGGCCACGTGTCAGGTGAGCACATGGGGTGAAAGTAGCTAATTTTAAAAAGCTCTTTTTTTGATAGTAAAGGTAATTTTCAACCCATGTAACAAGTGTTATCCTTTAATAACATATCCAAGATCACTTTAAAGCTGTTCTGACTACATTCCTTACACTAATTGATAAATAAAAAATCGCTGTGACATATGTGTCACATCAGGCCTTCAACCTAAACAATGCTGCAGAAAATACCATGTGACGTATTTGTCACAATAAGGAAAATGGCAGTGATTGCTCAAATAATTTAGTTGAATAAGTTAATTTTCATTTATTTTTCTGTAGATCATTTGAAAGCAAAAAAAATTCTGTTAAGTTCAATAAATAAATAATAAAATGTATTACGACACATGTTTTGCCATCAGTTGCATCTTGTCTTTAGCTGAAACACTTTCCTTGGTAAATAAAAACACAAACAAACGCACAAACAGGTTGCAAACAATGCCTGGAAATCACACCAGAGGATTACAACTCCATTGATGAGTAAATGGTGGTGGTGGGTCGGGGAAGACCTCCATGACGAATGCAATGCAAGGTACAAGTACCGCATGGAGGTTA